>JBCFYV010003938.1:0-25477 GCA_039000515.1 Timema cristinae
AATTTTTTTTTTACCACGTCTTACTACCCGTTCGAGCAATATGCTTAAGTATTTTTAGGATAAAGGGCTAAGAATATGGAAGATTGAATTAGGAGGAATTGAATCTGCATTTTCGTGGAGGGAGAGTGGAATACCATTTAGGAAAAAAACTCAATTCACCCGACCGAGATTCGAACCTTGATATCCCCGTCCTCAACAGTCTAACTCAACACAAAACTAGCACGTCGCTAATAACTCCATTTGGATACAAACATGAACATAAAACAAACACAACATGTAAGTTATAATCAGAAACATACCAACATAACCCCACACCAGAAATAAACATATTTATCTAAATACATGCAAACACATAGAGTTAAGCCATGGTCCATGATATTCAGAGCCGTCTTAAGGTCGATTGAGAGGCAAAGGGCCTCACCTTAAAGGGGGCCTCATAGGAGAGGAAAATTAAAGTTTAACTCACAAATAAAAAATATTAATGAAATATTAGACAACTAGAAAGAAAGTATTTTTTAAGTTCAGAGATACAGAACGTTTTAATGAAATTGAACCAATATAAATATTCAGTATAGAGGATTGCACGAGTGATGTGAATAACCACCATGGATCTCATGCACTCCACCACAGACGTGCATATTATCAGATAAAATATCGCAGGGTGGACGTGGGATACCACCCACATGCAAAATACCCATTTTAAACCTATATTATCAGATAAAATATCGCAGGGTGAGTGGGATACTCCACCACCCCAAGCAAATACCATTTTTAAACCTCATATTTTTGTCTAGATCTTACTTCTTGTTTACAGACACATTGACACAACTAGGGCCTCCTAGAGGTTTCAAGGGTGGTGGGTAATGTAATCTTGGGGCTCCCCCAATAACACACCAAAATTAGCTCAATTAAGTATTTAAATACTATGTAAATAACAATAACTATACGCATGAATAAATTATAAAGTTTTGTTCAATTGTTAAGCTAGATTATTTTTATCTTTTCAGTGCTCACGCACCTTTAAATTTTCTTTTGCAGCTGTTATTGTGAAAGACTTGTTTTTGTATTAGGACCCAGATAAATGTATGGGTGGCTGGGGGCCCCAAAAAATGGATCTATGTGGTAAGCTGCGCCATATGTTCCCGTCACCCATTTGGGTATTTTATTCCCTACTGGTGAATTAAATTTAATAATGAAACATAATTTTGATAGTATGCAAGTAAAAAAATCGAGAACAAATAATAGTTTATACTTTCTCATATAATCTATAATTTTGCAAATATTCAAAAATCTGTTAATAGGAAAGTAATTTACTCTTAAAATAAAATGTACTCATAAAAAAACATATTATTTTGATAATTATATGAAAAACTCTTTATATATCATTTTTGAGCAACACTTTAGAAGAAATTTATAAATAATAAAATAAAATTGGTTAAAAAGTCTCATATGCTGCATTATTAGACATTATCCCGATAGGTTTAACCTTTCCTTGTCTTGGGAAAGCCGTTGTAAAATCTGATCCAATAAATCGGTGGAGGCCAGGTAAAGCAGTAGCCATACCATCACCAAGTTCTTCTGCAACATTTGTAATGTATATAAACCGTGTTTACTTCTTGATGATGAAGCTTTGGTTCGGGAATTTGTCTGCAGATCATGACATTGTTTAGTGAACTATATTGATAGAATGTGTCTTCAGTACCATATGTAGTAATCCTTCACCCAGAGGACATATGTATTTATCCTTTTCCCACTCATTGCAAATGAAAGCAAAGAGGGAGGACTTACTTAAATGAACTTATCCTCAAGGACGCTTGAGGTTTGTTTGGAGTTTTATGTTCTGGTCCCAACAAGTTTATGTCACCCGAGAATGATGTTCCACAACGATGGTCATGTTCAGTATCCTTTATGCTTGGAGTCTCGTACACAACGCAACATGCTAACACGCATGTAACATGCTAAGATTTAATACATGAAATATGTAATTTTAAAGCCAAAAGGAAACCCTTCAAACTAGTTTCTATTTAATACCCAAATTATTTCCAAATGAAGAATATTATTTAAACATGATAGTCGGTAAAGCTTAAAAATGCAATTTTTCTTTAAAATAAGAAAATTTTCAACCCAAAAGCTAATTAAGAAAAAAATATGAAATTATTTATAATTGGAGGAATAACAACTATGGAAAATTTCATTACAATATTTAAGTCTACCGGTATTTTCATAGTATCAATTGTCATAGAAGTGCCCTTTAGTTTAAAAAATACAAATATAAAAAAATAACTATACTAAGGGTAAAGAAATCAATAATTTAAATTTTAAAGTTAAATGATAAAATTTATTTTCAAGTCAAAGAAACCAAAAGGAAAATACCGTAAGCAAAAGATTAAGACTCTAAATAATTGGCTGAAAGAGCTGCTGAAAATGAATTTAAAAAATACATTAACAAAGATAAGTTTACTAACAAAAACAATTTAATTTATTCCTGGATGTTTGAAGTCTAGTGGGACTTTATACCAAATCTCTTCGAAAGGGTGAATTAGGATCGAACTAATAAAAGTTTTTTAAATACTGGGTATTTTATGACTACCTTCCTGGATGATAGCCAAGCGGGCTATCCCCACACACTGCACTGCCACCTGAATTATCTGTCAACACACAGGAGAGTGATTGTCTGTTCTTGCGCACAACACCAATAAATGTTTAAGCCCGTAGGCCGCAGGCCGCAGGCCCTCCTCCATACCCCTAGCGCATCAAGCCTACTGCTTTTAGCTGCTAGTCCTGCTTGTCTTCATCTTGAATAAGGGACTTCTAACCTTTACTCATAATTTTAAGGTACAAATGCTCTTATCCCTAAAAATTTGTCCCCTTCATCCATAATCATTATTAGGTCTTATTTCATTCTATCATTTAAACTATTCTCTTTTATCACGTTATGATTTCCAATCTCCATTTTTTCTTCACCCTCATTAAATATTTTAAATTTCATCCACCCTATCAGATAATCACCATTACAAGGCAATCTCTTTTCACTTTATCTCTCAATAAGTAGTCAAATTCTTCTAGTCTTCTGTTTCTCCATCTGCTGTATCACACCCTTCAAAGTTTTTTTTTCTTTATCTCTTCTTTTCCAAATCCTTGTAGATGTCTTCAAAAACGCTTTGAAAATATCAAGTGAGTTCACCATACTTTTCCTTCTCCACACCAGACCACGATCACGTATTTCCCTCACTAACACGATCCATAGCACTTCGTAATTCTCACTTTCGTACATGATGTGCAAACGGTCTTGCAACAACATTGCCCACAGTTTTGTTACTAACACAGATTAAACCCATATAACTTTCCAGAAAAATGTCCATGGCCATTCTGTAGGTGTGTAGCGTAATGATTGCTAGTCATTTAATACTTTTATACTCTAGTTTAAAAATATGGGAAATACTCAAAAGATTCTCTTCCTTTGAGGTTACTCAGGCTCTCATATTAGCATTGTGTTAAAACTTCTCATTAGCACCTATCAATTAATCAGTTCTTATTAAAATTCCCTTCTGTATCCAAATGTCAACCGGGATGACACCTCCCAGTACCACAACAGCATCATGTAATAACGTCCTGTATGCTTATGTCACCACAATATGTGCCTCCTCCACCTTATGAAACATTAATATAAATTTAATATATATATAATATATATATATATATATAAAAGTAGGATACTAATTATGGTATTGTTCTAGGAATGGTATAGGTAAAATGTAGAGTAAATGTACAAGCATTTTTGGAGGGAAAAGATAGCAACGATTTTGAAAAAACGAACCTCAATACACTCAGCGGGATTAAAAACTTCGAATTTCTAATCACCGGCAAAGAAGACTTATGTTCTTGACCATATGCTCACTGGAGCGGGTAATATCAATAATAATGTCAATGCTGATTGTACTAACAATATTGTATTCGCAAATGTATACTTTTGAGATAATAATTTTATAATAGTTTTGTTTACAAAACAATTTTTTTTAACATATACATCTTTAATTGAATAAATTGAATAATGAGACAATGGCATGGGAAACAAACCCAAGCCGAGGTGGGATTTTGAATATATTTGACAAAAAAGAGATCAGGCTCATTTGAATAGTTATGATCGCTCTTTCCCCAAACTTTGCCTTTCATATATAGGTATTTAATTATTTATGGTGTTGACTTCTATATTTAATCTTTACTTTCTCATGGAAAGAGAAAATATTGTAAAAGTTTAAAAATTCGACCTTGCCATTATGTTGAATATTTCATTTATTTACCTCTGAACCCAAAAATGTTTATCTGTATAAATCTGTCTGTACCTCACTGTGTCTGTCTTTAATTGGTGCCACAACCAAAATGGTTTGACGAATTTTGATCAAACTTGATATCAAAGCGTTAAATGGTATTACCTTCGACCATCTATTATATTTTAGCTCTAGCTTTAATGTTAGGGTTGTTTGTTAAATACTGTTCTTAAAATTGGGAAAATTTTTGTTCAAACAAATTGCTTTAAAATTATATCCAGGCGTTAAATGGTATTAGCTTCAACCATATATTATATTTTAGCTCTAGCCTTAAAAGTTAAGGTTGTTTAATAAATACTTTTCTTAAAATTTGGAAATTTTTTGCTCAAACAAATTGCTTTAAAGTAATGTCTGCAGTGTCTTTCACATGACAAATAATACTGTATTCCTATTTTTAAGGAGAACATTTGTTAAGGATAGTTTACTATGACATATTTAAAAAAGGGAATGTTCCTCCCAATTTGCTATGATTTTGTTTAAAATGTATATCACAGGAGTGTTTAAGAAGTTGTAGACGAGTTAGTTTATCAAACAGCCGCTATTTTGCATCTAAGTCAAGTGTCCGATGTAGATTTAGTGCTAGTCAAATGGAGATGAATATTGGAAAGAAATATCGGGGTTCTGTACAGGCAGGAAATAAATATATTAGTAATATATAAAGAGAATAAAATAGTAGTGCACAAAGTTCAGTAGTAGAGACATGGAGAATAAATGAGTATTTAGTTGAGCACGTATATCAGCGTAATTATTATACGTCAGGGGATGCAACATAGAGAAATGAATCGTAACACTCCACCATCTTCATGAATACATGAATTAGGACGGAATATTGTTTACAGTAATTACTGTCTAACAGTAAAATGTAGCTTGGAGGTTCAAACTTCTCTTCCAAATTTAAATTGCACGCGTGCTTTTCAGCAACGACACTTACGTCATTGGGCTTCAATGTCTGATCACTGAAACTAAAGATTAGCAAACCCTATATATTAGATTAATTTATCTATGAACATGATTAACAGTTTATTATTTGAAAAACCTTTTAAGATTAAATTCATAAGACATATGTCGTCCTTATAGTGACCTACAATTAAAGTAAACAAACATGAACGTTTTGATGCTAATAATTGAACTCCATAAAAGAATGATTTCAATTTAGTGAAAATTTCATGTTTCATAAATATATCCTTCTATTAGTAAATAAAATATCTATGTTTAGTCCAAAATAACTTGAAAAACCATACAAATAAATAAAATGGTTGATTCATTTCCAAGAAAAATATAACTTCATTGTAATTCGTTACCTTGGAAATGTAAGACAAGTGATTAATTAAAAGTTAAAAATGTATGGAATTACAAAATGTTTAAGCTCCACAGTAAAACGTTTAAGGTACGTAAGAAATCCCCCCTAAGTGTAAACCTCACCTAGTTGGTTGCATAGGTTTGTGGAAACTCTATATGAGGTGATATTAGTTCAACAAGTAAGACTAAGGTCCTCGCACACCGACATAGTATCGTATACGTACGGTATCGTACAAGTATCGTATGTTTTTAACACTTGTCATACTTTGCTATAGAGCTGAATACACAGACATTAGTCGTAATACTATGGTGGTAGCATAGTATCGTAGCACTATAGTAGTAGTATAGTAACGTAGCACTATGGTAGTAGCATAGTATCTTGACGTACGGTGCGTGGTATTCAATTCTGCTTTGAATGTGGAAAGACACGTACGCTACTGTCATGGTGGCCGTTGCCTACCACCCACTTCACCCAATCAAACACTACCTCCTTTCTTCCACCTAAGTCTACACACTTGGTGAGGTGGTATTGTTGTTTTTTATTCGAGTTGCAAGTTGCATATATCAGTGGTGAGAACAATGGGATGAAGTAGAAAACTCATAACCATTTTCACACTTTCCCTTTGCAGTTTGGGACCCTTTAATAATGTATCTTTCAGTGATTTACCGATGATGATGATGAATGATGAAGAAGCGTCAAATACCACTCTCAATTTGGTGGTTGAACTTGTTTCCTTGGATACCAGATCATCTGGGATATGGTATTTAATGTTCTGGATCATTGATGGTTCAATGTGCTGCATGTGACAGAGTTCTTCATATTTCCTTTGAAAGTTCACAACTGTTCCTTCACTTGTGGGTAACGAGCTAAGCAGCGTTCCAGCTAAGTGAGTCTCTGAACTGCTTGTTGACGTGACCCTCCCAACTCTGGTTGTGCATCCTTGAAAGGTAGCCGAACAATGTATCTACCCTCATTGTCACATTGTGTGCCTCACATATAGCTTCATCAAGGTCAATGTGGCTAGTCACGGTAATTCTTCCTCCTCCCAAAAGCGTCGCAAAAGACTGTCAATTGATGGTTCAGTAGTAACAAAAAACGCGAGACACTAGAAGTATAATTGGTTGAGGTCCTACTCGCAAAATATAGATATATTCAAAGATGCTATGCAATCCCGAGAGAAAATTAGATGAAGTTGAATACCGCCCACCATCAAAGATCTCGAGATATACATCTGCACCTAAGAGAATGTCAATCGGCCCTGGTACATGAAAATGAGGGTCAGACAACTAAAGATGAGTAAACATCTGAATCGTATCTTTAGAAAGCATGGTTGATGGCATTCGCGATGTGATTTTACTTAGAATCATGGCCTCGGTGACTAACTGAGGTCCATAAACACCACATGGTTCCACCTAACATATCACAACTACCTTGTTGGTTTGCACAGTTTACTGAGAGATCCCTCTAATATGGAAATTTCAAATTGAGACGTGGTAGGTACAGCCGGTGAGCACAGTCTTTAGTAATAAATGATGATTGTGACGCACAATCTATCAACACTATAACCTTCTGATAAGCACCATGCCCCTCTTTACTTGGGCTACATGGATCCTCAAAATAAAACTGTAGTAAGGCACACAGAAATGGAGGTAAATGAGTTGGTGTGTTCACCACGTTTAACAGTGGTTCATGACCTGGTGAATAAGCATGATGGGTAGCATCCCCTTGCATATCTACTGTATCTATGGGTTTGATCATTGTAAGAGCTGGTAAAACGTTGGTTTGAGATAGACGATACTCTACCACAAGTGTTAAAGGTGCTTTGACTACCTGACTCTATGTTCAACAAGGGTCCTCCATAATCCACTCCAACTTGGAAAAATAGTCTTGATTGCTGCACACGCATCACTTGGAGGTCCCCCTGAATGGTTGGAGAGCAGGTGAATTAAATCGAAAACATCTCATACACTTGAAGACCCGGGCTTTTATAACAGTGCGTGCTGAAAGAATCCAATACTGGCCTTGAATGAGTAAATGGGTTTTTAGAAGTCCAGCATGAAAATCAGATATATGTTAATGATCAACAATGATATCGGTGATGTGACTATTTTTCGGCAACAGAAGAGGATGTTTTGTGTCATACCGTAGTGAAGAGTGTCGCAAGCGACCTCCTACCCTCAGTAGTCCCTGCTGGTCGAGAAATGGGTTTAGTCCCCTCACGTGGGGTGAAAATTCCTGGTCCTTCTTTATTTCTTCAAGTTTCGACTCAAACGCCTGTTGTTGAACTTGTTTGATACATAACATGTGGGCCGTAATGACCTCCCTGGACAACAATGAACCTTTACAACGATCATGATTCTTTGCTTTGGAGTTTTGAATAAACTTTGCTAAACATCCGATTTCTTGTTCGTTGCAGCTTTACCCATTATGAGACGTGTGTGAACATGTATTCACTTCTGCTAATAGACTGGTAACCTTTATAATCTTTAATTCAGGTGCCTATACCTGGCAAGTCACCACAGGGAGCTTGGGCTAACTACGAATATGTTTTTTCAGCCAATCTGGTCCTGTACACCAGATGTGGAAATTTGTCAATTATCAGGATGTAGCCTCTGGATGCACAATCAGCCGGATTTGAATTAGTTGGGACATGTCTCCAATGGTGTGCTGGTACTGCTGTTTGAATTTGGGCGACTGTGTTGGCAACGAATGTTTTCAAAAGATGTGGTGACGTTTGAATCCATGCCAAAACGATGGTGGAATCTGACCAAGTATAGACAGTTGACACCAGCAATCGTTGTTCAATGTTCTGCTGCACCCACTCGATAAGTGTGGCTAGGAGCTGAGCCCCACAAAGCTCAAGTCTAGGAAGAGATAAACTCTTAACCGGAGCTACTCTTGATTTGGCGATAAGGCTATTGACTTGAATTTCTCCATTACACGTAGTAATTCAAAGATAGACAACAGCTGCATATCTTTTGATAGATGAATCACAAAATCCATGAAGCTAACTATTAATAGCATCACTGGTTGATATGATTCTGTTGAACTCGGCATGTGTAAGAAGTTTAAAGTGTGAGCAAAACCTTTGCCACCCTTGTTCGAGCTCTCGTAGAAGTAGTTTATCCCAATCAAGTTTTAGGGTCCACAAAGTATGTATAAACGCTTAGCCCAGAATACCACTGGAGATAAACACACCATAGTATAAAATATCTTAGCAATATTTGAGACAACTGCCCTCTTCGTTACTGTAACCTTAGAGAAATGTACATAATAAGATAATGAATCTGATGTGGGGTCTCATTCCGACCCTAATATCTTAATTATTTGATCTGCATCTTCCTCAAACATGAGGGGAACTTCACGTTGTTCATTTGGTATCCTCTTTAATAATTCAGGGTGGTTGCTAGGTCATTTTCTGATTTGGAAGTCTTCTAGGCTTAGCAATTCACTCAACTCGTTTTTTAAACTAATAGTAGATTCCACTGAATCAGCACCAGTGACAATATCATCAATAAAAACGTCCAAAGGACCTGGGCAGCATGAGGGTAATCAAATTTTTCATATTAAGAGAGCAGACGCAGGGATCGCATTCACTAAGTAAGGAGCTGAAGATGCACCATCATTAAACAGTATTCAATTCATATTCTTGAATCTGTTGATCAGGGATTCGCGCCACAGTATTACCTGGTAATTTCGGTCATCCGGGATGACAAGTATTTGTCAATTCATTTTCATATATAAGTGGTTATCATAATGGGATGAAATAGAAAATTCATAACCATTTCCACACTTTTCCTTTGCAGTATGGGATCCTTCTGTAATTTATTATTCAGTGATTTACCCGATGATGTTGCTGCAGAAGCGTTAAATACCACTCTCAGTTTGGTGTTTGAACTAGGTTCATGAATAGGCAATGATGTGGGATATAGTATTTAATGTCCTGGATCATTGAGGGTTCAATGTGCTGCATGTAACCGAGTTCTTAATATCCACTTAGAATGTTCACATTCTGTTCCTTCACTTGGGGGTAACGAATAAGCGGCGATCCAGCTGAGTGAGTCTCTGGACTGCTTGTTTACGTGACTCTCCCAACTCTGGTTGTTCATCCTTGAAAGGTAGCCGAACAATGTATCTACCCTTATTGTCACGAGTGTATGTTGTCACATTGTGGTCCTCACATATAGCTTCATCAGGGTCAATGTGGTTAGTCATGGGTAATTCTTCCATCTCCCAAAAGCATCGCAAAATACTGTCAAGTGATGGTTCAGTAGCAACAAAAAACTACGAGACTCTAGACGTTATAAGTGGTTGAGGTCCTACTCACCTAAGTATGGTCCAGCAAAAGATGCTATGAAATCCCTAAGGACAATTAGAGGAAGTTGGATACCACCCACCATCAAAGATCTCGGGATACACATCTGCACCTAAGAGAATGTCAATCGGCCATGGTACATGAAAATGAGGGTCATCCAACTAAAGATGAGCAAACTTCTGAACCGTATCTTTAGAAAGGATGGTTGATGGCATTCACGATATGATTTTACTTAGAATGATGCCCTCGGTGACTAACTGACAAACACCACAATGTTTCAACTCACATATCAAAACCCTCTTGTAGGTTTGCACAGTTGACTGAGAGATTCCTCTAATAGGATTTTTCAAATTAGACGTGATAGTCACAGCCGGTGATTACAGTCTTAGTAATAAATGATGATTGTGACGCACACATTAACACTCTAACCTTCTGATAAGCACCATGCCCATCCTTAACTTGCACTAAAACGGTTCCCAAAAAGACTGTAGTAAGGCTCACAGAACTGGTAGTAAGTGAGTTGATGTGTTAACCCCGTGTAGCAGTGTCTTCATGGCCTGGTGAATGAGCCTGATGTGTAGCAACCCCTTGCATATACCTACTGTCTTGATGTGTTTGATCTTTGTGAGAGCTGGTAAAACGTTGGTTTGAACTAGACGATCCTTGAACGCAAGTTTTAGTAGTGCCATGACTACCTGACTCTCTGTTCATCAATGTGTGATGATTTTGATTGCAGTGCAGACATCTGAACTTGAGGAGCACTCCCTTACTTGGTGCGACTCCCTTAAGCAATTAAAACACAAATTATTTGAATTTACCCAATCCCGGCGTTGTATCGGTGTCTTGCTCGTTAACACTGGACACTTAAAAATACTATAGATAGCTTGACACACAGTACAGTGACCTTGATTTAAGTTAGCATAAAATGATATTGTCACTCCAACAGGTGACATCAGTGATCCTTCAATCCTCATGTTTGTTGTTATATGTCTAATATTCGTGCTAGTTAACAGTGTTAGACCTTGATTTGCAGATGACAGTGCTTTGCATTGATTTTTAAGAAATTTCAAAAGTGATCATAATCTTGTTAATTTGGTAGCCGCGTGTGCAAGTTCAAACATCAGTCGTGTCTCTTTATCTAACTTGTTCAGTGTCAAGTTTTAATAAGATAAAACTCCACTCACAAACTGGAAACTTTAACTTATTTAGTGCACCCAAGTTCTCCTTGAATGTGTCCACTAACAGCCTAAAGTTCTGTTGCGACCTTGAAGTTAAACATGGGAAATGCATTGTCATCTCTAAATGTGTAGTAGCTATTGACCTCACTTCTTGGTAACGTTCTTTATGAGTCGCCCAAGCTAATGATTTTAATAAACTTAGCAGCTCACCAGATAACGTCATCAAAAGATATTGAAACCTTTCCACTGGTGTTAAGGTTTTGTTTGTATAAATGAAGAGACGTACAAGTCATGAAATGTGGTCCAGTCAGTGTTTATACCACTAAATGTGCGCAGTTGCAACTTAGGCAATCCTGCCGACAATGCCTTTACTTGATGTCAATTATTGTTTCCCGACGTGGATGAAGGCTTAGTAATCCGTGCATAAATCTCCTTAACCTGGTAAAAGGTAATGGCAAATTCTTCAATCAGCTTGTCATGTGTTCAACATCAAAGTGTCTCTTAGATTTGCTTGCAGCGACTCCTAACTCAACGTGAGTTTCTTCAAAATCTCTCTTTAAATGTTCCAATTCTGGACAATGTGCCTTAAATAGCTCTACTTTTGTAATGTCATTTTTAACTTGTTATGACAGCTTGTAAAGTCTGTTAACCCGGGCAGTTATCACCTTACACCTAGCTTCGAGCTGTGCATAAGACATGTTGAATGTTAGGAATGAAGATGTAAGATCTAGAGTTGATGTACATGAGATAGTAGAGGAAGCTAGGATGAGATGGTATGGACATGTAATTAGGATGGTAAGGGAGAGGATTACAAGAAGATTATTGAATATGAAGTATGTAGGAAGAGACCAAGAACAAGATGGAAGGAACAGACAGCAACAAGTGTGCAAGTGAGAGGAGCAGAGTAGAAGAGAGTACAGGAGGGAGATGAGGCATTTTACTAAACAGAACCGGCCACAGGCTGGAAACAGTTCCTTATGATGATGATAATATTGTTTCTCACTCTTTTATTATTTTCTGAGCTGTTATTTATCTATTCTCAAACATTCTTCTTAAAATATCACAACTCATTCCTAATTTATCAAGACTAGTTTTTTATTCACTATAATATATAGACTCATCCCTTATTTATTCCAAATCATTCCCTTTTAAATATTCTGACTCATATATTTTTAAATTCGACTAATTCCGTATTTATTCTGACCGCTTCCTCTTTAATGTTCGTTCCTTATTTTTTCTGACTTATTACTTATTCATTTGGAATTTTAACTTATTTATTCTGATGAGCCTTTATTAGTTGTAATTTTATACTTTTTAATTTTGATTACAATCTTTTAATAATAAGACAATCTTATTTATTCGGAATATTTTCTAAATCATTCTGACTCAATATTTATTTTGACTCAATCTTCGCTATTTATCGCGCCTTGATAATATTTATGTATGCCAAATTTCTCCCTACTATTTATTCCTACAAGTTCTTTATTTATTTTTATTCGCCCTGTAATGAATCGATGAGTTCATTATTAATTCCAACTAATTCAAACTATATTTTATTTTTCTGACTTAATAATCGAAAATTATTCCGAATAATTTCTTAATAATCCCGACACTATAATTTATTATTCCAACTAAATCCTCCATATTTATTCGTCTTGTCTTTCTTTATTAATTCCAATTCGTCTCTTATCTATTCTTACTCATTACTATTTGTTTTAAGAGCCGTTTTTAAGATATTCCAAAAATTTCCTCGTGTATACATGAGTTGATCCGTATTAATTCTAATTCTTTATTCCAACACGTTCCTTATTTATTTATTTAAATGACTGCCTGAGTGTCCATATTTACGATAATGCCACAGTATGTACGTAGCTAAGCGGAGAAGGTGTATACGACCTGTTCTTACTTGAATTTTCTTCTTGGCGTTGTTTCTTAATAATAGATGGATGAATTCCTTTAATAAATAGCCTGTTTGGAAGGTGTTTGAATAAATAAGGGAAGCGTCTGCATATATGAATTAAGGTCCACAAATTTGGTGGCGATCTAAACTCAATTAACCTCATCAGGCTCCTATCCATTGGTGAAGCCTGATAGCGCCTTCTCGCCTTTGCATAGGAGCGTGATGAGTGGCGTCTATTGTCAGAAAAAATGAATGAATCCTCAAAAACCCCAGAAGAACGACTTACCAATGTATCTCTACCATCCTCTTGAGATGGATTTCTAGAAGAGGAGGCTGGTTCCCTGGAAGTGGATGATTCCCTGAAGGGGGCTGGTTCCATGGAGGTGGCTGACTGACTGGAGGTGGCTGACTCCCTGAGGTTGCTGACTCACTGGAGGTGGCTGAATATTTGAGGTAGCTGACTCACTGGAGTGGCTGCGGTGCTGACTTCTGAGGATTTAGGTGGCTGACTCCCTGAAGGTGCGACCCTGGACTGAGTGCTGACTGACTGAGGTGCTGACTACTGGAGGTGGCTGACTCCCTGAGGTGACTGATCGTGGCTGACTCACTATGGAGGTGGCTGACTCACTGGAGGTGGCTGACTCCCTGAGGTGGCTGACTCCCTATTGGATTTACTTACCAATTGTTCTATCTTGTAATACTCACACGCCTTCATTAAAGATAACGAGTCTTCTCATCGAATACAGATGTTTTCTCATGTGGCAATAGCTTCTTGAGTCAACATCATGGACTTGGAATGCTCCGTACTGAAGGAAGAACCTTGTTGACCTGACACGGAAGGTGGACTGGACCGACTGGACGATCTTACAATGTTACCATGAAGGGAGTTGTTCCTGATGATGACGCTACCAGTTCAAGAGAAGAAGGGTCTTGTTGGCTTAATCCGGAAGGTGGCTGACTTAACGATGTTCTCTCAGATGGGTCTTCTTGTCTTGATAGGGAAGGTGACTGACTTTCTGACCTATACTTACCATTCCGTTTAAGTTTTCTCTTGTTCTTTTTTACACTGGTGGCGGCCGTCATTTCCCCTGGAAAAAAATGTTCATCCCGAACAGGTTGAGTGGACGATGGCAGCCCATCGTCCGGGCACCCAGTGGTGTTAGGGGTGCCCCCTTGTCGCTCACATCAACTGCAACAAACGTCACCAGAACAATATTATATTGAGTAAAAAAAAGCTATTTAAGCGATGAGAAAGTATAAAGCTTGCTTTTACAACTAATGGTTTTATAAAAAAAAAGGCTAAAAGTTGGCTAGCAAAACGTTTAATAATTTTGCTATATTTAGAATAATATGAACAGAACTATTTGATTGGTAGATTTGGAGAACTTGTTGTAAAAAAATTGCTACTAAGTACTTCTATACTTAGCTCAATTGAAAAGATTTGAATAACACATTCATTCAACATTGCCTAACTATAATGATTTCTTATTAAGGACAATAAACGATACTCAGTTTTTTATATTTTAATTAGACACAAATTCTAAACGTGTTTTAAATAAACCACAAGTAAATATTACGGTTATTGGATCTTGAGTAGGGTCTACATACTCACATGATCATAAGAAATAATTAAACACCAACAAGATTTATTATTCACTTCTGAAAGTATGACATTTGAAAACAGTAAATTTAGGTTTACAAAAGGTATGCATTCCATGCACAAACCACGTTTGTTTTCCAAGAAAAATTCTTTGCTGCAGAAATAATGGTCTAATATAATAAATGATCAAATAGTTCATATCTCAAAACAACAAAAATTTCTATGTAACTAGGAAAACAAAGTATTATCAACTGTCCCTCAGCTTTACTCCACATCTTTTCTACCAGACAAAACAACTTAGCTAACAGCTTTATTCGTAACCCTACAACTTATATTCATCAAACGTATTAAATTCCCATCAACCTTTCTCTATATTAACCCGTATTCACATCCTATCAACTATCTCCACATCAACCAGTATCAACATCCTATCAACCAGTGTCCACGCCCTATAATCCATTCTCCTTATTCTATCAAGGCTGGTAGCTTTTAATTTTGTCCCAGAATAAAATGGTATTATAAATGATTATTTTAGACAAGATCTGCACGAAAAAAATGCAAACCCTTCCTTATCCATCCCATTTACGGCTGCCATATTTACAAATGGTGAATACAGTGTCTTGTAAGGAATAAAAAATTAAATCAATAATTGTTTGATGAAGTCCTATTTCTTTTGCTTATATTTGGCACAGCAACATCTTTCTTTGCGATGACGATAAAGAAAAGCATCAATTATTTCTTCATTAAGAATTGACTCTAACAAGTCTTTCTCTGAAGCTAGAACCATAAGGTTCGAAAGCCATGCATCTCCCATCGCAGACCTGAGCCTGTTTTTTATTATTCTAACTCGACTCATAGCTCTTTCATTCGAACAACTGGTTATGGCCAAAGATAGCAGGTTGTATTGACAACTTTCAATCTATTGAAGCCTGAAAAATATCAAGCACCCATAAGGTTTAAAAAAAAACTTTTGTCACACGGAAACTCTTAATTTGTTAAGGTTATTTTATGTTTCACTTTCAGACACATCATCAACGTCCATGCTTGTTTTCCTTTCATCTGATCCTTATCTAGCTGTGTCTTTAGATTTCTCACTTTTACGAGGAACAAATCATCAATTGATATGCTTGAGTTATTGGCAAAATACATTCATTGAATGTGTTTAACTCTTCACTTACAATAATGTGGTTCCAATCGTAAAACTCACAAAGGCTTTCTATGTTTACAGGGAAAACTTTTTTTGTGTTGTTTCTAAAACTCTTGTATATGTAAATAACTCATTTCTTTTACCATGTCTATGCTATGGTCAGAAAGTCTATCTTCAAGAAACTTAACTACAATTATTTTTTTATTTATCTCAATAATAGGTTCATCTATACCCAATTAATCAATATGCATTTTTCTTCTTCAAACTCTTTTTGGAGCTAAACCATGGACGTAATGATTTTTAAGAACTTTTTAGCCTCTCACACACATTAGACCATTCCTCAACCTTTCGCAAGCTACTGATCTGAGTTTTGACATTTTTTATTATAGCTTGTACACCACCATAGTCCAACGCCTTACCCTGTAAGCTTACTGTGACGGTATGCATTAGTTTAAGACCAGTGCCTCTTCTAACACTTAATCCCTTAATAATAAAGAATGGACATTTAATATTAAGTAGGCCTAATAAAACGATTTATAATTACAATTACATATATATATATATATATATAATTATTATAATATATATTACCCACATACATAATTGAATATTAATGAACTTATTAAAATAAAATAAATGAGGAAATTAGAACTAAATATAGTAGGGCGAGGGAAAACAAACAAAAACAAACATTAAGGCACACACACATTCATATGTCATTATACTCAGCTTAACATATATTCAAACATGATCGATATAGCAAATAATTTAAATATAAAACAATGCTCTTAATAGCTAATAACTATATACAGGTGAGCACAAATGATCTTTACACTTTCGAAAAAGTTATAAGAACGGAAAGGTGCACCCGATTAAATTAAAATTTTCCAGTCGATACAGAAACCCTGGAAGCTTTTTCGCAGTTTAAAGTGACTCAATATGTGCTCCTCCATTACTACGGCAGAAAACGTTCGCACACTTTGTTTAGTGTGTCGGCGGTGACGGACTCAACGATGGCTGTAATTCTCTGCCTCAGCTCCAGCAAAGATCGTGGCAGAGGTGTGACAAATATTTTGTCTTTCACATAACCCAACATCAAGAAATCGTATGGGTTCAGTCCGGTGATTGAGTTGGCTATCTGCCCCACGACACTTCGTCGGCAAGGTCACGACCAAGCCAGCTCCCAGAGATATGTTTGTTCAGGTACAGCCATGCGGAAGTGAGGCGGTGCCCCATTTTGATGGAAGATGAATTCGATTTAATCTTCTTCAAATAGAGGCAGAGGCCAAAAGGTAGGCATGTCGAGGTAGGAATGACCTGTGACTGGTTTTTCTATTAAAAATAAGGGTGCGTAAACCTTCACCTCAATATAGAAGAGAACACATTCACTTTGGGGTAATCTCTCACCTGATAGTTTGCTACAGTTTAGTAAAAACTTGATGGTAATGTAAATACAGACAACATTGTATGTGTACTAACAACTTAATGGTAATGTAAATACAGATAACATTGTCTGTGTAGTAACACTTGATGGTAATGTAAATACAGACAACATTTGGTAACACTTGATGGGAATGTATACAGAACTTCTGGTATGACATTAAATGTAAATAAAGATAACATTGTCTGTTAGTAACAACTGATGGTAATGTAAATACAATAACATTGTCTGTGTAGCTAACAACTATGGTAATGTAAATACAGATAACATTGTTTGTAGTAAAACTTATGTAATGTAAATACAGACAAATTGTGTGTGTAGTAACAACTTAATGGTAATAGTAAATACAGACAACATTGTTGTGTAGTAACAATTTGATGGTAATGTAAATACAGAAAATTGTCTGTGGTAGTACAACTTATGGTAATGTAAATAAAGACAACATTGTCTGTGTAGTAACAACTTGATGGTAATGTAAATACAGACAACATTGTCTGTGTAGTAACAATGATGGTAATGTAAATAAGAAACATTGTCTGTAGTAACAACTTATGGTAATGTAAATACAGAAAATTGTTGTGGTAGTAAACTTATGGTAATGTAAATAAACAAGAACAATTGTCTGTGTTAGTAACAATTTATGGTAATGTAAATAAGACAACATTGTGTGTATAACAACTTGATGGTAATGTAAATACAGACAACATTGTCTGTGTAGTAACAACTTGATGGTAATGTAAATACAGACAACATTGTCTGGTAGTAAACAACTGATGGTAATGTAAATACAGACCACATTTGTGTGTAGTATACAGTTTATGGTAATGTAAATAAGAAAATTTGTTGTGATAACAACTTATGGTAATGTAAATACAGACAACATTGTGTGTGTTTGTATGTAATACAACATATGTGGTAATATTAATTACGAATAACATTGTTGTGTAGTAACTAGGGTAATGTAATACAGATAAATTTGTGTAGTAGTTATGTAATGTAAATACAGGAAACATTGTGTGAGTAGTAAAGCAACTATGGAATTTAAATACAGCAAATTGTGTATTGTGTAGTACAACAACTGATGTTAATGTAAATACAGACAACAATTGTGTGTATGTAACAACTGATGGTAATGTAAATAGAGACAACATTGTGTGAGTAGTAACAACTTATGGTAATATAAATATAGACAACACTGTTTGTGTGTAGTAACAACTAATGGTAATGTAAATACAAACAACATTGTTTGAGTAGTAATAACGTCATGGTAATGTAATTACAGATAACATTGTTTGAGTGGTAACACCGTATGGTAATGTAAATACAGACAACAAATTTTTGTAGTAACAACTGATGGTAATGTAAAATAAAACAACATTGTATGATTAGTAATAACGTCATGGTATTCTAAATACAGACAACATTGTTTGTGTTATTTTATCTATCGATGTAACTATAATATTATATACTTTCTTGAATAGCATCTTGTTCATTCATATTTGTCGTATATGAACTTAGCCTTAGACATGTCTGAAGCACAGTCTGTCTTAAAAAACAAATTACTTAATTACTTTCGAGTACTGCCACATTTAAGTGTTTATACGTCTATTTCATTTCTAATTATTTATTTGAGATAACAAAGTATCTCTTTACTTATTAATCTGGCAAACTTTTCTTAATGGTGAAATCTTCCTAGGCAATAACCTTTGCATTTACTTCAAATAAACTAAATAAAATTTAATTGTACAATAAATAAAATATAAATAAATAGAATGATTTGTGTCTGTTTAAACTATTTTTGATTATACTATGTTCAGATAACATTGAATTTGTAACAACTTGATGTTCATGTAAGTACAGATAATATTATATGTGTAGCAACATTTGATGTAAAAAATCTAAATAACTTATTGATGCAACTTTGTGACTTACCGTGGCGTAAATCTCGGCGAATCAGGCGTGCCCGGATACTGCGAAACGCTCCACGGACACGCCGGCCTAGCCCTCCGCAAAATCCACCGAAACACCCTTTGCTCATTTTGGTTTAATAAATATTTTAACTCAATTTCTTTTTCACAATCACAAATTGACATCTTTAATGGTGCTCCGAAAAGACACCACTAAGAATTATTGTATTGCTATGCGACGGATATAATTGCAATAAACAATTGAATTCATAGAGAAGAGCACTCTGAGTAGTTCTGGGGTAGAATGACATTGATATAAGTAATGAATACCCACAATATGGCATTGTGGGGGTATTACGTCATAGCTTACAATTATTTAATATGTAGAAATGTGAATTTTAAACGTTAATACGTATGCATTTATAACTAAATATATTATATAAGGAATGTTCATGTAATCATTAAAGCTTAAAATGTCCGAACATTAAAGTGAAAGTCCATAAAAATAACACAACTTTAATTAATTACCACCTAAGTATGGAAAGTTTTGGCGGCAACTCTAAATCGAAATGATGTTAAGGTAATATTAGATGTCATTATAAGATAGATACTTCCCTAATTAAAACGAACTATTGTGTAATAGTTGCAAAGTAATAAATATTGCTACATCATTATTACATGTTTAATGTAACAAAATGTATTATTAGTTTTTGTTTATGTACACTTATGAAATATTATAATCAGTGGCGGTGAATCTTATTTGTGTGTGGAAAAGTTGAGGGTGTAGATTTAAAGACTTTATTTATATTATCGAATACCCCTTCCCTTTCTTCCCAGAGCTGTTGATCTTTGACCAAGGGGGTGAGGCCAGGGGTGGTGTAAAAAAATAGATATTGCTCTAAACTGCCCAAATAGAAGGCCATAGAAATAGACAGTTTGCGCTATTATTATTTTGTAGGACCATCACCTAAATTTCTGGCATGATATAATTTTTAAAAAGGGATTGTGCCCCTTTCTCCATATGGCTATATCTGAAGTTCACACTCTATTGAAGAGAGAGAAGTATTTTCCACTGTTATTAATTAAATAGGTGAACCGTCATTCTGAAATGTGTTGGTGAGAGAAATTCTTTCACTTTAATAAGTGGGGTTTTCACCCACAGGGCACAACACATTTGAAAATTATGAAGATGTGAATACTTAGTTAAATTGTCTGGTTTGGAAATACTTTAAATATAAAAGTGTTTTTGAGAAAATCTAAATGTCCGGAACGGTCAAGGGGGGGGGGGGATAACTTCCCGCGTGCACAACTCATCCTAAAAATGAAGTGGTAGTGATTTCTTTGGTAAAATCATTTATGATGGACACACTTTCAATGGAAAAGTGGTGTCTAAGAAAATTTGACTTTTAGAGGGTTTTGTCCCACAGGTGCAATTACTCATCAAATAATGATGGAAATGGGATTTATTTGCTTAAATTGTTTGGATGAACACACTTTCAAAGGTAAATTGTTTTATGGAATAATTATATCTTGGGGGTTTTATACCCCCAGTCATAACTTTTCAGCTAAAAATTTATTGATATTTAATGTATTCGCTAGCATTCTTATGGTTGGACACACCTTAGATATAAGAGTTATTTGAATTTATGAAAATGGTAAACACTTACACGTTGGAGGTGAGGCCATTGAAACTTCACCAGAAAATATCTACTATTTAAAGCTATTTTATATCTTCACTGCAACTAAATAAAGCACCTAATAAGCAAAGAAAAAATATTAACTTGAATTATTATTGAATAAATAAGCCAAGTTTTATGTACTATCATTGTAGTATGAGTAAGAAAACCAAGTGACAACTTTTCTTGTCATTGTATTGATGTTGCATGATGAGAACTGCTAGTAAAATACGTTAAGGCTTAAAATTAAACTATTTTTAATGTTATTTTGAGTAGTTCCACCCCAACTCCAATAAACACATTTTATACAGTAAAGTAGAAACCATGATACATACAAAAAAGAGTAAAATGGTATAATATTGCAATAGTAGACAAAAAAATAATTTCCAATTTCCAAAATTCATAGCACCGATTAATTTAATTACGGATAGATATCAAATACTGTCAAATGTGGATGCTTTGTTACAGAAAACACCCAATTTGTCGAGTATTTTCTAAACTAAGCCGTGTACAATCATGGTTGTATTTTTAAAATCATAGGACAAGTTTAATCTATCAAAATATTAGTAATAAAAATGGACATGTCAATTTTTACCTTATAATAATTTTGTACGCCTTTTCAAAGTAACACCGTAGGTTACATTGAACACATATTTAAAAGCATTGCGACAGACACACTATTTCAGTTAAGACTTTGTTTAGTAAATAGCTGAATAGAAGGGAATTTGATGAACATTTTGATATAATTGACATATATATAGACTTTGATTAAAAATAAATTGATCAGGATCAAGAAAATTTAGTGACTTAGCTGATTTTCCACAAACTGTTTTATTAAACATAATGTAACATAAAAAACTTTTTGGGTAGATTTTTTTTTTCGTTTTCTTAAAATTATAAAATTCACACTCTAAGCTATATGCAAGATGTTCTCATTTCACTGTCAATCCTTAATCCAAAGTTCAAACCATCAAATGCATGATGTTAAACTTCATAATGTCACTATTGTTTGCTGTGGGCTCTGACGGTACTTGAATGATATCTTATTCTTCAATATCATCACGGTCTTCAATATATGGCCAAATAAAACCACCGAGAGTATCTGTGATAAATTTAACTATGAACCCAGTTAGAATTTGTTCTCTCACCTGTCCAACAAAATGTTTCTTAATCTTCTTCAATAAATGTTGAACATGTACCCCGGAAGTTAATTTTACTGGTAAAACACTAGGTCTTGAATCAGATAACAAGATAGAAACATCCATAAATGGTTCTACATCGGACGACATATCGGAGTCTTCAGCATCAGAGCTAGATGGAATATCACAAGTGGAAGTTTTTTTTACTTTGGTTTTTTTTATTACCAGCCACTGTGGAGGTACCAAAAGTCTTGACATTTATTGATTTTTTGTACTCCTCAAAACCAATACTGCAGCCCGGTTTTACAAATAAATTTGTCCTTTTTGATGCCCTTGCTTTTGGACCCTTGCACAGTTCACTTACTTAGCATTGTCATTAAAACCTTTTCCATTTTCATAGGAGGAGTATGAGCTGGTCAAGATCATCTTCGAAGTTTGGGCTTTTCTCAGCAGTTGCTGCAGGATCAGGAAGCTTATTCAAAACACGTTCTCTACCAAATGGTCTAATACCAGTGCAAGCAATGACATTATATTGTCTTTTGCTTTAGGTAAACACCCACAAAATAATGTGTGCAAACGATTGGACCTCGGTAGGAGATGATTTTTACACACTTATAGTACATATTACTTAATTACATGATAAATAAACTCATACGAATAAGTCAAAAAATTAATTTCATAAAGTTACCGCTTTGAGGTTACTCCTACGAAGCCATAGCGGATGAAACAAGAATTTTACTTTTATTGCGACGTCATTTGTACCCACAACGTTTGAGCTGGACTCAAACAATAAACTATGTGGCCGTGACGTCACTAAAGGTAGAGGTAATCAATTGTTTATTGTCGTTTACGTTTAAGCTAACTTATCCACGATGAAATAACTAGTAACAATAGCTATGAAACTGGAAAATAAATTTAAAATATTTTTATATTTGGTAAAATAAAAAAAAAATAGTATGATAGTCATTAAACCTACAAATTTGGTTGAATATTCATTCTTTTGGGACATTGTTTTCTACTTATAGTAGAGAAAATGAAACCTATATTTTGTGACCAAAATAATTAAGAAAATAAAAAGCACTAGTGGAGATTTATGATATGATTTCATGTATTTTATTGTAAAAGTATGTACACTAGAAAATGTTTGCTTTGTAAAAATTGTGCTTTAACAGGAGTGTTTGTATTTTGCTTGTAAAATGTATGTGTTAATTATAATATACATAATAATGGTATATGTGAGTTTTGTATTGGTGCTCCTTGATTGTTTTATCATTGATACTTTAAAACAAGGCTTACTAATCTATAGAGTAGCGCTGAGGACAGTATTTTTTTTTTAGACAGTTCACCTAAATTAGGGTGGAGAGAGAATACTGTGACAAATCGCATTTGAAAATCTACCCCTGCCGAATGGAGCTGAGATTGGAACTTTGACCTTCCAGTCAACGGCAGTACAGTCTATTGATGCCTTAGACAATATGACCACCCATATGCACCGGTATTGGTAAGGGTTACATAGGTGGCATGAGTACACTCTTCCCTCATAGTTTTCTTAAGGCCGCGGCTGCGATTCCTGGTCTAGTTGTAATTTATTAACTAATTTAAATGAATATGTATGCATATAACATAGACCTGCCATTTAACCACTATTTCTCTCAACACAACACATGTTTGTTACGCTGTGTTTACAGTATAGTGGGATTCTGGAAGGAAGAACATTATTTAACCGTTACTAAAACCATTTTAATACTCTTACGTCAAGTCATGTGATCTGCATCTGTAAATTTTGATAGATATTTTTAAACTAACATTAATAATTAGTAAAATGTTATAAATGTTGAGCGCAGAAAAATGTTTAGAATTGTATTATACTCGGTTTCTTCAATGCAATATTTCCCCGAGACGGTGGTTCACTCAACTTCACGTGACGAGCTATCATCACCAAGAAATTGATCAAAGCCATTCACCATGACACCAGCAGTAGAGCGACATGATCACCATTACTCTGTATTCACACGACCACTGCTATATAAACTATGTTGGTCAGGTTCTTGCAGGGGTTATATTTTGGAATGGGGGTTGGTGATGGGATGATCCCCCCCCCCTCATGCCAGCATTAAAATAATCAAATGCATTGAAACTCACACCTTAATATTGTGAAGAATGACAAACACCTACCTTAGTTCTAATGTTCAGAAAATCAGGCAGCTTGAAACAACAATTCCCCAGTAATTAGATTACTGAGTTTAGTAAGATAATAAATTGATAACCATTTATTTATATGAAAATACACATTTTTTCTAAAACATTTTATGCAAATATAGGTCCTAGATTTTTATTTATTTATATTGAGTCAATGATTTATTATTACATTTTTATGTTTTTTTTTACAAATACTTTTTTATTATTATGATTATTAATTAATAATTTTGTATAAATTAGCAATATTATTAATAATAAAATTACTATAAACTAAAATCTTGATTATTAAAAATTATTAAATATATACTTAAAGAAGCCTAATGCAAACAAATACCTCCCTCGAGGTTTGAATCTTGGTCGGGTGAACTGTAGTGACTTTTACTAAATTGATTTCCAATTTCCCACCACGCAAATGCGGGTTCATTTCCTCTAAAATTTAACAACGGTGTTTACTAATCCATTGGCGTAATTAATACTCAGCGTATAACCCGAACGCGTAGTAAGACGTGGTGATAAGAAAAACCTTGCAATATTACCTATGTAGGCTGCTAAAGTGCACTACCTTACAGCAATGTTATTATTAAAACATAAGATCTTGTAAGCCTATATTTTCAGCAATGTTTCATTGTTTATACAATTTTTAATATTTAATCTAAAGCCAGTAAGACAAGTGAAACTCATACATTCATGAAGTATTTAGGTTTGAATCTCGAATTTGTGCAATGGATATGAATATCCATATGTCATTCATTCTAGCAGGTTTTCGCCTCCCTCACACTAATGAGGGCGAACGTTTTTAAAATTTATTTTTCCTAACTTTAGCCATTAAAAAAAAAAATTATTTCATTAGGTTACCCTTGCGAATACAGTCTTACCTTAGTATGATGACATGATTGATCTTACCTCGCCAGATGATGTAATTTATTGGTCTAGTACGGCATCTTCAGTCTTTTGATGTGAATTCTGTGGACTCTTCCGGGGCCATACTCCATAAACGTCCCTCTGTGTTTCTCGACCAGGCTTGGGACCGGCTTTGGCCACATTACCGGCGTTTCATGACGTATCACCAATTGATTCAACAAGAAACTATAGAGGTTGGTAGAGAGTTTTGGTATGCAGGATATAGTACAGAGCTATTCAGATTTACTAACTATTTATTTACTCCTATATCACAACATACCACATATTAGCTTTAATTAATTTTTTTTGTACCACGTCTTACTACCCGTTCGAGCAATATGCTTAAGTATTTTTAGGATAAAGAGCTAAGAATATGGAAGATTGAATTAGGAGGAATTGAATCTGCATTTTCGTGGAGGGAAGTGGAATACCATTTAGGAAAAAAAC
>JBCFYV010003939.1:0-24559 GCA_039000515.1 Timema cristinae
TGCAACACTTTTCCTTGTATTTTTTTAATTTAAAAATGTATTTTTATATATTTACTTTAATGTTTGTTATGTGAAATGATCCATCTATGTTTTACGAAAATACACCCCCAAAGGGGTTTTAAGGGCCCCTTCACCATTGTATTTTGTTTTGCCAGGGAGGGGTTTTTCATTTTTAAAATTTTTTAAATTTTCAAAAAAAAGAACTCACCCAATTTTAATATTTTTTTTTGGAAACGAAAAATAAATGTAAAAATATACGAAATTTTAAAACATCTTTAACCCTAAATGATTTTAAAATTGCGGGGGAAAAACCTTTGTAACAAATTAACCGCGTAGTTTAGGCCCTTTACCGTATAAAATTTGTGTTTTTAAAGAAACTTTTATTTTATTGATTTTTATTTATTTGATTTATTTGACATGCACTTTTGAAAGGGATTGATTATATCAGCGCAGGGAATTTTTTAAACTGGGTTTCTAGAAAACCCACAAAAAACCGCCCCCAGCGGGTTAATTTATAATTGGGGGGAAAGGGGAAAAATCTAAATTTCACCAAGGGAAAAAATTTCTTGGTCGGGGGGCCAAAGGGGGATCAAAATCTGTAACCTTAGCTCAGTGGGAAAAGGCCCACCCCTACCAAATAAACCCTAAGGTGCGGACAAAAAATTTTTAAAGGGTTTTTAAATTTAATTTCCCTTTTATTTATATGGAAATCTTAGAGTGAATAAAATTTGGTTCATAAAAAAAAAAAAAAAAGGGTTTTAAAAGGGGAAAATGGCTTTTAGGTTTGGGGAACTGCTCACACACTATGGTGAAAAAGGGAAAGGGGCCGGCCACTTTTTTCAATAGATGGTCCTTTGTGAGTTTTTGAAAACAATTACATGCGCATTTAGAATATTTTGTGACCCAAGAGGGGGGATTTTAAATACCCTCCCTCTTCTCTTATTCCCCAAGAGTTTGGGGGGGGGGGGGGGGCCATCAAGGAAACCGGCCCTCGGGCCGCGTCAACTTGGGGGGAAAAGGGGGTGTCCCTTTAAAAGTCAGAATACTTGGCACTTCCGGATTTTTAAAAACCCATGAATATTTGAAAGGAAAATTTTTTGTTCCCGATGCATTATGTAATTTGGGTTTTTAAAATTTTTTGGATAAATAAATAAATGGTTTTTTGGGCAAAATTAACGTTGGGGCCCTTTTCCGAACTAACCTGAAACCAAAAACCTTTTTAATTTGTTAAGGGCAGGTGACAGTCAACTAAAGAAAAACTTAACTGGGGGTAAAAAAAATTTCCCCAGACCTAAAAAGGGAAAATGTATATTTACAAACTTTTTGCTATACATACAGCAAAATTTTATTTTTTGGGGGAATAAAACCAAGGCAAGTTTTAAACCAATATAAAAAAGGGGAAATTTAAAAATTTTTTTTAAGTTTTTAAAAAGGGTAAAATTTGGGTTTTTTTCCCTCCTTTTTTTTCTTGAGTAAAACAGAAAACAAAGGGTTTTGGTTTGGGAAGTGATTTTTATTCATCGGGGAGCGGGGGCAAAAACATTTTTTCCCGGGGGCTTTTTCCCCGGGGGGGCCTTGGTTTAAGGGTTTGTTTTGGGGGCCTTTTTGTCCCCTTTTTTTTGGGGGGGTAAAAACCCTTCATTGGGGGGTTGTCCCAATTTTTTTACAAAAAACCTAAAAGGTTTTTTGGGGGTTTTTTCACAATTCCCGGGGAACCATAACCCCCGAGGGTTTTTTTATTTCCCCCTACGAAGGGGGAATTTTGGGGGGTAAGTTTTTTCTCTAAAAAAGTTTTAAGGGTCCTTTGACCCCCCAGATGGCCCCCCCTCCCCCTTTCCCCCCAAAACTTTTAAGGGGCCCTGGGGGCTAGCACTTTACCCCAAAAAAACAAACAAAATTTCAACTTCTACCCTTTGGGAAAGATAGTATTTAGTTTTAAAATTTTAATAAAAATTATAAGCAGATTTTGGGGAAATAAATTAGATATAGATTTGAAAATTTGTTTCCAATTTTTTTTAATACTCTAGGGTGCTAAAGAAAAAAAATTTTTTGTTTTGAAGGAAAAGAAAAATTTAAAAGTTAAAAAATTAATCAAAACAATTAATTTTTTTAGTACCCCCGGTTACAAACCCCTTTTTTCAGGTTTTTTACGTTTTTTAATATGTTCTAAAATTTCGCTAATTGGGGTTAAAATTAATGAGAAAGGTTAATTTAAGGAAAGGGAAGTTTTCCCACATTTTTGGGGGGTTGGGGATTGAAAAAAAAAATTTTTTAAAAACCCCCACCCTACACCCCAACCCCGGGATTCGAAAACCAATTTGCCTTTTCTTTGGGCCCGTTTTTAGGTTTTTACAAAAAATGACACCCCCATTTGAATATGCGGCCAAATTTAAACCAAAGGGTTTAAACATGTTGTTGAATTTGAAAAGGGATGAAATTCCCCCCCCTTTTAATTTTTGGGGTTTAAATTTAATCCATGATCCCCGTTTATCACTATCACAAATAATTTTTATTTTTAAAGTTAACCAAGTCTTTTCCCCCTTTTGGGCTATCCCCGTAACTAATTTAATTTTTTTAGGATAAGTTTGGCAGAGCCCCAATTAGAAGTGACTAGTAGGAATAAATTGATGTATTAAAAATGTCAACAGTTTGGAAATGGTTTTTGTCGACACTTATTATGACCGCTTTTTTCCTCTTTTTTCTGAAAGGGACATGTTCGTAGTTACGAGTTTCTATGAGAGCGGCTATTTTTGGAGATTTTAAAAAACATACTAGAAAAGGTTTTATTAGTCATTATAATTTATTATTATTATTATTATTATTAAATTATTTTTATTATTATTATTATTATTTAGCACCACTTTGAATGGGGTACTGGAGAAGACTTGAGAATATCAGGGGACAAATGTAGAAGTCCTGAGAAGAGTGGGTGAGAAGAGATCCTTTTTGGGGTGTGATTCTTTGGTGCAAATAAAACTGGATCGGATACATCTTTAAAAAGAACTGTCTTCTGCACGTCATAGAAGTAAAGGTTGAGGGAAAGAGCAGCTTAGGAAGGAGGAGGATTCAAATTTTGGGATGACTTGAAGGAAAGAAGAAAATTCTGGGAACAAAAGGGAGAGGCAGAGGATACGGGGCATCGGTGGTCTAATTTCATTGACAAAAATATTGACTGGCGGCCGGGGTTCAATACCGGTCCCAGCACAGATTTATCTGATTTCCAAACCCTTCCTTCACCTCTGACAAGACATCTTGTGAATGTGGGGAATGCCAAGGCCTCCACCGTGGTTCGGATTCCACGTTAAACTGTAGGTTCTTCATTTCATCTCACAATCCCCCCTACCATTACACATTAGCGTAAGTGCGTATAACCCGAACGGTAGTAAGACGCGGTGCAATAATAATAATAATAATAATAATAATAATAATAATAATAAATAATAATAAATAATAAAATTTCAGTGATTTTATATTTAGATTTGCTAAGAATTGCACTTTTATCATTTTTCAAAATATTAAATCATTGAAAAATTTAACTAATAAGTTTGTAACATTTGTTGACTGCTCTCCAAGCATTTACTATCTAATTTTCATAAGTTTATTATTCATTTAATTTATTAGAAATAAAATTTATTTGTATCCTCAAAAAATTTTAAATTTATCTTGGTTTAATTGACGTAAAGGTTTTTTAAATATTTCCTTTTACTAATTTTTTATAACTATCCCCCTTACTAAAATTTACAATGAATATCACAAAAAATAAGTCTAGAATAAATAATACAATTTAACAATTGGGTAGCAAAGGTTAGTATCATGAAGTTAATTAAAAAATTAAATTGATTACATTTTATTTTATACAACATTTATATATGAGAAAAAAAACCCTTTTTTCCCCCCTTTCACTATATTTTCACTCTGAAAAGACAATTGGTTCAACTAGTGTTAAATGTTGTTGGTGTGTGTGTGTGTGCGCGCGCGCGCGTTTTTAATTTGTGGTGTGTGTGTGTGTGTGTGTGTGTGCAGTGGATCTTCGGGGTAAAACTTTCATAGCACACTGGAACTGCTGTGGGATATAGATACAGTATTTCAATTTATTTTTCTCCGGGGAAAATTTCCCTCTCAATTCACTGAAAAAGGTTATGTAACAAAATTGAAAGAAAACATGAGTCGCGGTGACAAAATAAGATTTCTCATTCTACTCTTTTCATTATAAAATAAAATATAAAGTGTGTATGTATATTATGTGATATGTAGATAAAGACATACACGGGGAAAAGAAATATTTTCTCCCAGCGAGTCCTACTACTACACTAATAATAATTGTAATCACGCATATGAGGTGGGGATAATAGGGTAGAATCTAGTGGAAATGTACTCACATTTTTTTGGAGGGAGTGTGGGGAAAATACTAAAAAATTCCACTTCGATGGCCGAAATAGTCTAAGGAAACTACTCCCCCAATATACAAGAGTGTCTGAAGGGGGGAGATTGGGTTACAATCCCTGTTGGGTGTATATGGTTTTTTTTTAACGGTTTCCACTCTCTCTCACCACGCAAATAGGGGTAAACTTCTTGTTATTCAACCTTCCTCATACCTATCTAATTAGGGTAATTTGTACAAAGGCTATAACTCAAACGAATAAGGTAGTAAGACAGGGTGCTATATATATGGAAAATATACCCTTAGTACCTTTACCTCCTTCCCCAACTCCGAAAAACCAAATTAATGAGCCTGACATTAGTTCCCGTGCCCACCCATGGGGGTATGTAAAATATAATCTTGTAAAATAACAGATAAGTATTCCTTACTATTTAATACACTACATTATATTCTAATTGCCTGTAAAAATGACATAAAAAGTTATGTAGTATGAGTTTAAAGATAAATGTTTTTACTGAATTGAAAAGCTTTCATTTTTACCCATGGGGTACTCATCATTTTGTGTAAGCTAACATAATATTTTTTTTGTGTATTTTCTTGACAATCCGATTGTTTACGTGTGAACTGTTTACAAAACTGTTGTTTTTAAAAAGAAAACAGAACAGAGCTGGTGCCATCAATCAAAACTGAAAATCCCATTTTATATTATTTTTTAAATTTGTTTTTATTGTTGATATTTGAATGAAAATATAATATTAATTACATGAAACAAATCAAAACAATAATGATACAAGCGCATTTTGAATAAAGTAAACTTTGAAAATGTTATTTTTCAAATGCTTAGGATATTAGTCGAGTAGCGGGATTTTGATGAGACGGATGGTTATAGAAAAAAAAAAAAAAAAAAAAATGCTTGAACATATTATATAGATATTTTATTTTATTGTTTAGTTAGAAAAAAATACTTTTTTTTGTGATTCCGTGTATACTTTTTTATCAACATTTTATTTAATATAGTGATAAAAAAATTTGCCATGGTGGCCACGTGGTCTAAGCCTTAGACATATGGTTCTAAAATTGTGGTACGCGTACCCTGAAGGGTACTGCGTGATTTTCAGGGGGTACACGAGAACGGGGCGGGGAATTTTCGATGATACCTGATTTTTAAATTTTCCCCTGACATTTTACCTTCCATTTAAATGAAGTTGTACTGTGGGGGTAAAATAAATTTTTAATCATGATTAGGGGGTATAATATTAAAAAGTTTGAGAACAATTGGCTTAGACAAAGAAGCTACAGGAGTGGGTTTAAGACGAAAAATTGGGTCCAAGACTGTGCCCCTTTCATCAATACGGGGAAATGGGTCCCACTACTTTGCAATTGATACTTTAAAGGGGTCCCAGTATTTTGAAATGGTTGGTAAAATGGGTCCACGTTTATACCTGGCTGTAATTTGAAAAGTATTATCATACTTGCACAATCTAATTATTATTTACGATAGAAAATTCTGTTTCAAATTTACATAGAGTATTTTTGTTTGCACTGTTGGCATTAAACAGTGCAGAGCAGGGTTTATTCGCGGTTTTGGGCCTACATAACATCAGAGTTCAGTTAAACAGTGGAGAGCAGGGTTTATTTCACGGTTTTGGGCCTACATAACATCAAGTTCAGTTAAACAGTGGAGAGCAGGGTTTATTCACGGTATTGGCCTACATAACATCAGAGTTCAGTTTTTAAAAGTGCAGAGCATTCCGGTACAAGGGAAGTTATGACCATCAAACGAATAAGACGATTTTATATTTCTTGGTCGTAAGTTTAGATATCACAAACTTCTGAAAGATGGAATTAAATGTTCAATTAAACCTCCACGTGGTGTCTCCTGGGTAACACTAATAGTTGAATAAAGATGGGGCACATTTTTACGTATACCCTTTATTCTGACCGGGCCCCATCTCCCTATACCTTTTTTCTAACCAGGACCCAATTTGACATAAATTTTGACAAACAGGCCCCAAATTTTAAACCAACCTCGTTAAGACGTCACTATCGCAATAGATTAGACTCTGAGATGGGGAGATCGGGGTCCAAATCCCGGTCGTTGTCTGCTGAGGTTGGTTTTTGCTAAAGGGGTTTCCCACTCTCTTTCCACACAAATGCAGGTAGATTACCTCTAAAATGCTTCATTTCCTCACCCCCACCCCATTAGAGTAATCATCCCATATGCGTAATAACCTGAAAAGGAAGTAAGACGCAGTAATAAGAAAAAAAAAGAAAAATTTGGGGCCTAACTCTAGCTGATCTAAACCAACTTTTTGGGTTTGTCGGTAAAGTGAGGTTTGAATCTTGACCGAGGGCAATTGAATATTTTTTGCCAGGTGTGATTTATCTGTGTGGTTTTCCCGTTCATAATTCGCGAAAATGTACACACATCCTTTAACTATCTCCGCTTCTTGCACTATATACAATCGTTAATTAACCGGGTTTATCCACACCAATAGCCACGCAAAACATAGCTTTTGGCCTTGTTTAAAATTATTTAAACCGATATGGGGAGTTTGGGATTTCAATACCGACTTGGATGCAGGCTATAAGGTTTTAAATGTCTTCCCACAAAATTGTTTAGTGCATTTCCTCTCAATTCTACAATCCTAAACTTCCCTAATTAGTGTAAATATGCCGGTCTCTTGGTAAGTGGTTAGCATTCCTGCCCTAACAAGATCTGGGTTCGATTAGATTTTTTTCCCAAAGGCATTTTCCTATGATTTCCAGGCTGATAATTAGGTTTAAGCTAAGTTCAAAAACTTCTACTGTACCACAGAAACATTATCATTATCACCCATCATCTATGGGAAGTAGTAACCGCATTTAACAGGGGGTCCACCCCCAAAATGGTCAACTGATTTCCACGCCATAGAAGACTAAAATGTCTAAACGACAAACCTTGATGACATAAGTTAAAAAAAAAGTGAAATATTAGGAAAATACCAGAGCGACGTAATACGTGGAAAGTGAAAAAAACAAAATAAAAAAAAAACGTTTTGAAAACAACAAACGCAAAAAATTACAATTGGCTGATGTAATAACCCCCTTTCCCAAAGTATTTATAAAACCAATCGGACAACGACACTAGTGCGGGCCAAAAGGTCATGGAGAATCAGGGTACTAATAGTTCATCCTACTCTCCTATGTCCCACTATCCCAATTCCCCTTTTATGTTTTGCCTCGCTTCTGAATATTTAAAACGCTTAGAAAATTTTCGTTATTAACGCCTCATTGTTTTTGAAATGACTCGAAGTTACAAATCTCATGGGAACTTTTTTAATTCAAAACGTCACGTGTGTGACCTGCTCGTTTTTTTTAAAGTTAACCCTGACGTAAATATAGTTTTAGTTTATAAGAGGCAGGTGTACCATATGTTACAATTTTAGAAAAATCAAATATACTCTCTTATTTTATAATTTCTAAACATTAATTTTTACCATAAAACCTTAATTTTGAAGCCGAAATAAAGAAGGACTAAAATATTAACTTTTCAGCAAGATTAGTTTTTTATTATTTGAATTCAATTCTATTTTTTACCCACGTCTTACAAACACTTCGGTTTAAATCAGATTCAATAATTACTCTAATATGTTAAGGATGAAGAAAAATTAATTTATTATTTTTATTAAAATTAGCACCGCGTCTTACAAAACCCGTTCGGGTTATAGCACTTAACGCAAATGTGTAATGAAAGGTGATGTGAGATGAAATGAAGGACCTACAGTTTTAACGTGAACCGAACCACGGTGGTTTGGCCTGCATTCCCCACATTCATAAGATTCTTGTCAGAGGTTAGAAGGTTTGGAAATCAGATAAATCTGTGCCGATACCGAGGATTGACCCCGGCCGCCAGCACAGAATCTGACACCTTACCCCTAGTTGAGTAAAGTTGAATTTAGAGGAAGTATAACCCCTCATTTTTTGTGGAGGGAAACTGGAAAAATAATTTAGGAAAAAAACCATCCAAAGTACATTTTCGCCGGATTTTAAAAACCCCAACCTCTCCGTCATGGGCAATACAGTTTATTGCAAGTGACTCCTTAACCATCCGGAAATATTATTATTTTATGATCTAACTCCTTAGAAAATATAAATATTAGCTAAGTGTTAACCTCCCTTATTTCTAATGGGTTTTATCATCATTAATATGCAGCTTTGAACCACTTCGTGGCCCCGTGTCAAACGCGCTACTATCATGTTGATTAAACTCACAATACAGGAATTGGGGTTCAATATCAGTCAGGTGTACTGAGAGTGGTTTTTCCTAAATCGATTGCCACTCTCCCTCTATGCAAATGCGGGTGAAAAAAATTTACTCCAATTAAACTTTCCTAATCCCTAGCACATTTAATTAATTAAAAGTATATAGTTTATAGCCCGAAAGGGTATTTAAAGTGCTGCTAAAAAAATATTATACAGCCTAAAGTTGCATCATCCCAAGTTCCATTAATTGGTAAATTAATTAAATTGGTTGGTTTAGTAAAATTTGTCCTAAAACTTTTTTTAAAGAAACAACGTCTTACAAACCCGTTCGGGTTATACGCTTATATACAAATACATTAAGGTTTTAAGGATTAGGAAGTTTATATTAGATTAATGTACCCACATTTGCGTGGAAGTAGATTAGAAAACCATTAGGTAAAACTACCCCTCAGTACACCAGACATTGTTGAAAAGGCCACGTGTGGCGACAGTTAAATAAACTGCCCTCTTCTACCCTTTTATTTTATTTTCATTTTTTCTTGGTAAATCATAGCGTGGAGGTTATTAACGACTAGTTGGGGGGGTTTTGAGGTTAGTTTATAGGAAAGTGTGCCCGCATTAGTGGAGAAAAGAGGTTGGAAAAAATAAATACAAAAGTGTTAAATACCATGTGGAAACCCCTCAGTGCAACAAACCAAGATCAAACCTCAACCTACCCGTGTCCGGCAACCAATTTACTGCGGATTTGTCCGCCTAATATCGTATGCTCATCATTCCGGTTCTCATTGTCTCAAATTTCTAAATAAATTGCTGCTGCGGGGAAGATATCTAAAACCCCTTTAAACCCCTCGAATTCTTAAGGATACTAAAGATACAAAAAATTCGATAAAAATAATCAATAAAAACTATGGCTTTCACTTCTAAAAAAATTAACGCACAAGTTTCCATGATGGCTACTTGTTTTGCTAATTGTCACTAAGATAGTTGATCGTTCCATGGAAAACATGACTTAAGTGATTCAGTAGGGAATTAAGTACAGAAACTCATCCGTGTGTACGGGGCATAAAGAGTATCAACAAGAGAAACTCGAAATGCAGTTCATTCCCATTAGAAGAACCTTAAATGGTAGCTATAAAAGTTGTTAGATCTTTTCATACGCCAAGTCTTATAATCCGCAGCTACAAAGTTTGATACCCACTCCAATAAAATAATACTAGTAAAATAGTAAAATGTTTATCATTCTCAATCACATTTTCCCCCCTCGCCCCCTAAAAGGACTTATATAATTAAAACCACGTCTTACTACCCTTTCGGGTTATACGTACGTACTTACGCTAATGTGTAATGGTAGGGTGATGTGAGATGAAATGTAGAAACCTACAGTTTAACGTGAATCCGAACCAGGGTGGAGGCCTGGCATTCCCCCACTTTCACAAGATGTCTTGTCAGAGTGAAGGAAGGGTTTGGTAATCAGATAAATTTGTGCCGGGACCGAGATTGAACCCCGGACCCAGCACAAGAAGTCTGAGACCTTACACCTAGACCGCCAGCCCACCAACCTAAAAGGTCTTGCCTATGAAATTGGACTATATATCAACTCCAGTAAAGAAAAGTGAGAGTTGGCATTGGCAACATTGTTGTAAGTTGCAACCTGTGACGGCCTCTGTGGCATAAAAACCAAAACGAACAAATACAAAGACTAATTTGCAGCGGTGTGGGAGGACAAACAAATGGTGCAGTAACAAAAATTTTACTCGGGAAGGTTTCCAAACCAACAATCCCACCACAGCTTTCCATGCGCTCAAAGTACTGGAAAAAACCAGCTGACCAACTAAACACCTCGCTCAACCACAGACTAAACGGGATATTGGGTTTTGCCGAGAGTAAAGACCGCCGAAACATTTGTCTCCTACTCCCATTTTTGTCTCTGGTTTGAATACCAGAGCACCCATGTGGTTCTCTAAATAGGGGTGGTTTTGGAGTCCCATTTGTCAGGGGTATGGCACCCCCCACCCACCTCGAGAGAGAAAATTTCAGGAATTTTATCCTTGAGGGAAGGAATTTTATAGCGTCTGAACATAATTCTGAGTTAATTATATGAATTTCAAAAGTAAATATCGCAACAACAAAAAGTTTTATAAAAATTAACAACAACAAAAATAATTGAAAATTGAACAAAAAAAAAAATTCACATGTTCATAAAATCAAAAACAAAATTAAATGAAAGCTGTTAAAAAAAAAAAATTGTACGAAATCTATTTATTTTTTTATTATTTTCTGTTAACTCAGGTTTTGATGATTATAATTTTGTTTTTAAACAAATTTTCTGCCAAATCTAATATAAAAAATTTTTATTTTCTCGTAAAAATTAACAAGAATTAAGTAAATATTGCAGAGTGATAAAGGAGGAAGGGGGCTTAAAGGGATTCGAACCGGGACTCCTACATCACGGGGCTAGTCTTTTTATAAGAATCAGGTCAAGTCTATTCTTAAGGCTTTATTTCCATCCAAAAGGGTCAAACATTTTGTTGAGATAACGTGTTACCATTGAGCCAGATTAATTGAAAACCAAACACAAAACGCACAGGGTCCTACATCTGTCTTTCATTTTCATCTTGGGAGCAACAAGTGTATACTCCTTTTTCGACTACCTTAGTTTTGTGATGTAAGAGTTAGGAAACAATTAAATGATCTAGTTGACCCCTCAAAGTATTTGAATCAATGAACATAACGTATGATTACGAAACTTCTAAAAGCATTTTTTGCAATATAAAGCGGATATTTGGCAATAATATCGGTTAGTTTGAGATATAAGTTAGCGCGAATTAAGATAGGCCGTTTATTTTTGTACAGTTTTAAAACAGCGTCAGACACTTTATCTCAGTCGGTAGCATGCCTTCCTACTGAGCTCGGGGTCCCGTATTCGATTCCTGGCATGGCCAAAAAGTTTATCACTATTAAAATGTTGGTTTCCACTTTCACAGGATGAATTTAACAACCGGGTTCTGGATGTTGTGTATGTTCTAGATTTAAGTTATTTAAAGCTCTTGTGATGATATAATCAGTTGGTTCACTAAGTGCACGTTAAATACCTAAAATTAAAAAAAAAAACTTCAGTAAAACGTTTAGTTTGATTTTTATTTATATAGTATTCTTAAAATAGTACTTGAAAAATGTATCATTAGGATAATAACATTTGATAGAAACTTTTTTAAAAAGGATATAAAATTACCTGGTCAAATTGCATGATGGTCCTGACAAATATTCAAGAATTATTGAAATAATTAATATTTATAATATTAAATAAAATTCCTCCTGAAGCAAAATTTAAATATTTTGGCTCTCGCTCCCTTACACCTCATCCTTTAAATTTTAAATTTAAAACCAAAACAATAAACAAAACACGTGAAACTTAAAAAAAACAAAAAAAACTTCAAAGTGTGTCCCCACCGGCAATGTTGAAAACCAGGCGTTCTAAAAAAATGTCTAGGCTTTCTAATAATGCCAGAGTGATTTTGGCAATTAATGAAATAAACCAATTCTGCTGTTTATTTCATACTTATTCTTTGTCTTTTGAAGCCCCAAAGAAATGTTACATTCCCTTTATCCAGTTCTATGTAAATCATGCGCCGTTTTCTTAAAGGGTTTTCCCCTTTAAACCCTAAGATTTAAGTTGGTCAGGTTAGGTTATTTTAGAATGGGGTGGTTAGGTAAGGTAAGTTAAGTTAGATATTTTTTCTGGGTACTATATAACGGGTTTTCTATAACTTTCCAAAAAAAAGTATGAAATACAACAGCAAAAAAAAAATTATTTCCTACTTTGCTAAAAACCTCTTAGACTTTATAAAGAAAAGCCAAGGCTTTTTAATAGAATGCCGGATTCCACACATTGCCGTTAACATATACATGTTTAAATCCCGCGCATGTCGGAGTCCTTAGTGGAAGTTTTCGATGCACCGCAGCTCATTTTTTGGCTGCCTGTCTACTAGATAGAACGTCGAGGGGGAAGCAAAGACACGCTTTATTTAGTAACAGACATGTCGGTTATTTGTTGCTTGTAAACAATGAATGTTACCTCCCAGCTTGTCACTCTCCGACACGCCATCTCCAGATAAACAAGCGGCAACACTGGAGCCGGCTGTCATCCACTTCCAACACAAGCGCGAAACCTCTCTAACCAACATAACTGGTAAGGCTAATATTCCTTGAAAACGCATTTTGGTGAGGTAGTGAGATGTGTTCCGATTTTAAGATTTTTTTAAACTTTAATATTTGAACTATTAAAAAAATAATTTAAGTTACACCTGCCCCGGGGGCCGCATGGTCCAAGGCGTCAATCTAGTGTTATAATAGACTACCGATGATAGGGAGATGGGGTTCGAATCATGGAAAGGGTGTATGAGGGTGGGTTCACTTCCTCTAAAAATTTAATCTTCCTCATACCTAACTCACTAGCGTAGTTATTAAATTCACTTTTTAACCTAACCTAAACAGGTAGTAAACGCGGGGCGTTGTTTATTAGGGCCTAGACTTATAAAGCACGTGTTAATTACAGCAGTTCTCCCCCTCATAATGATTTAAAAGCGGGGGGGGGGGTACTATTGTCATTCGAATGTGCCGAAACTATAAAGCACATTCAAATGAAAAATTACTTCCCCCCCCCCACCCCGGTGCTTTAAAAGATTATGGATGGAGAACTGCTGTCATTCGAATGATCTTTATAGTCTCAGCCCTATATTCTATATCTAGAGTGACACCTGAGACAAGGGATATCAATTGGTCGATCGCGAAACTCACATTTCCATTCATCCAACCGGGGTTCGAAACCAAAGCTATCCGTTACCAGCAAATCATACTGTATGAACGTGAAATTCAGTCCACATGGCCATCGATGAAAGCTCTTCTAATAGTTTTATGTTAAGTGTTGGGCTTTTAAGAAAACAAAAATTTAGATTTTTTTTTAACTTTGTATAAATTTTTCAAAATATCAAGACCAAGATAAAAAATTTTAAACTGAACCTAACGAGGTGTATACTGGGTGGGAAGGGAAGTCGACTTAAAGTTTTAAATTAAATTCCTTTGGTTCGAACAAGTGGAAGCTTGGAATAAATTTTTTATTTATAAAGCTTATTTTATTGACCCGGGACTAAATTATTGGCGATAAAACTGTGTGATTAATGTTAAGTGTGCTGGGGCCCAGGTTAAGTTAGTTTGTAGATCATGGGATAGTGTTTAAAAACTATATACTAGAATCCTCAGCTAAAATAAATCACACAATCTACAAATTCTCATTAGAGTTTTTAAACCTAATTCTCATAAATCTGTTTTTATAAAACTTTCCTTTTGTTATTCATATAAAACATCCTTCAGATATTGATTATAAACAAAACTGTTTGCGAAATTTTTAAAAAGAATTCAAATTTTTAAAAGACAGTAACTATAAAATTTCCCTGAAATGATTAATTAAAATAAATCATTATACACTCTTATTTATTAGATAAAACACTTCCCCGATACTTTTAAAAAAAAAATTGCTATTTAAGCTACTTTTGAACAAATTTCCAAGTTTTTAAAATTAATAATCATTAAACTACATTCAATAAATTTTTACTTCGAAAAACACTAGGCCTATGGTGTTATTTTCATGTAAACCCTTACCAATATATTAAAATTGAACACAGTCATTAAAACCAGGGCATTTTCTCTAAACTCTTGAATTTTCATTACTCATTAGTGAGTTACCCTTAATATAGGAGATAGCATTAAAATCACGATTTTTAAACCCTTTAGCAAAATTATATATAATATCTAGATATAAATTTTGAACGAAAACTATAAAATAATTTTTGGCTGCAGTCCAGGTGCAAACTAATCAACAAAAAAAATGTAATACCCACTTTTTTGGATTCAAGGGCACATAAATCGTTAAAATCCCTCATAATCTCGAAGCAGAATATTATCACGAATTTCAATAATTCACCGAGAAAAAGTAAAAATGCCCTTGGATATTAAAACAAATTCAGAGCTTTGTTTAGCTTTCAATGATTTAATATAATATAGCCCACCTATATATATTTTTATTTTCTTACTAATATAACCTAACATTTGTTTTCAATCATACTATATAATTCCATAATCTCTTCTTCGTAAGAAAACTTAATTAAACATAAGTAGAGTACTTAGCATAACAATCGTTAGTCTGTTGTTTCCTTTTCCTTCTCGGTACTATCACAATAAATCTTCTTTGGAATATTTTAATCATGGCATGTAAGGCCCCCCCCCCCCCTGTACCACCCCCGGGAACACGGCTTGTCTTATCCAAGCCACATTTTCTCTACTTGCGCCCCAGGAAGATTTATCTCGTCCCAAAATGTGGGCCCAGACGTTACAGGGAGATGTTCTCCCTAACTCTTTTTTATCTCTCTCTTCATGTCTATTTTTCTCTTCTTCGTCTTCGCCGGATGCTGGGATTGACACGGCTAGGGGTTTGAAAGACGGACGATAGAGATGAATGGTTTACTGGGTCACTTACTCAGCTTTTGCTCTGGAGTGTTTTTTTTTTTAGGTTGAGGGAAGAAGAATGGGGGAATTTGACAAATTGGAGCCACTTTACGAAATGGCTTGTGGGCCGAACCAACTATCAACCCTGACACAGGTGGATGATATAGACTTACAAAAGAGGAAGACGTAGTTTTAAAAAGGCGTTGAAGCGAGTTTTGAATTATTTTTAATACTTTACTAAAGGGGAGACGTTCATTTATTTATTTTTATCAATAAACATCTTGATCTAAAATGTTCATTAAGGGAACTTCTTTAATATTTTAATTAATAACAAACATACTGTCACATATTTTTTAAATTAATATTTATATTTTTTTTTAAAACCTTAGTAAACATCAATTAGTTTTTTCATTTTAAAAAGCAATTAAATTGTCAAAGAAAGTCCCCAAAAAAAATTTATCATTGAACAAAAGTTTGTTATTTCTAATACTCTATAGAGTACAAGTGGTTTGCGAATAAAAACATAAAAGTTGAGCGATTTTTTAAAAAATTGATAGAAAACCCTTAATGCATAATGATTGTTCTCAATATTATTATATTGATACTATAGTTTCAAACATGGTAGAAAAAAATAAAAAAAATATAGAGAAATTTGTTTCACATTTGATGGTTAAACTAAATTTTACCACATGCTGTTTTAAGTTTAATTCACTATAATACCAAAACTTATTTACTCAAAAAATTATTGTGAAGTTTAAATATAATAAGCATGAATTCTAGAACTGATTTTTTTTTCTATATCAAATTTTGGCAGGCCGCAAATCCCTATTTGGTTAGCCTTTGGGGCTAAATTAGAAGACCCATATAGTGAAAAGAAGAGAACTCTATTAATTTGCGAATGGATTCCGGTGGCTGAAAAGTCAATATTTTCATAATGGATTTTTGATTGAGAAATGTCTGAATGCGACCAATACGAGTGGATATAAAACAGTCCGTCTTGTTGCTAAAGGTTAGGTCGTTGTTTTGGGAAAATAGATCGTGCACGGAGGGTGTGTGTTCTGAATATGTATGCGATGTGGTGCATTTCCTTACAGTTACCGTAACTACATGATTGGTCATTAATAAACATAGGCTTTAATGTATTAATAATAAAAACTGGCTGTATAATTGTAACATTATTGTGCATTGTGTTACATAAGGACCCGCCCCATGCTGCCATTAACGCATAACTCTCAATAACTTCATAAATACCCCGCTCCAATTATTCCAACGCTAATAGGACCCCTACAAATGGTTTAAAATTCTCTATTTTAGTTCACGTAGGTTAGTAAGACATAATAAAACGATGCGAACAAGTATGCTAAAATGACTATCATGATAACTACGATCGACGAAGGATCATTGCCATGGACCTGGACCCAAAGGCAGGATAAACATTTAGTATTGTATCTGAATCGTAACTATGGCGAGTCATGTTTGGGACCTGATTTTTTTCAAACGTTTAGGCTTCGTGTAAATATATAAATTAATATTTCCCTTTTTTTTTAAATTTAACTATTTCTTTATCTGATCATTGTATATAAAAGGAAACTCTATATTTTGTATGTCGCCACTTTTGGGGGATAGAGTCTTTTGGAGAATTCAATCACTCAGATAGCCACCATTATTAAATTGTTTTAATATTGTAACGTTCTGGAATTACGTTACCGCGATGGGGGCCTATTGAAGAAGTATGATTAATACACTTTTCATTTTGACCTGTTTTTTAATTGCTGAATCAGTTTAATTAATGCGAAAATAGATCATATCGAAATATATCGCGGGCTAGCGCGGACAGGTGTTGCTAGACCCAAGTGAGTTCTGTCAGTATTGGACACCAACTGCCAACGACAACTCCAACTCCCAACTGACCACTCCCAACTGAACACAATTTTTATGTTGCACCATCCTTTGATATATTCCCCCGGTCATGGAAGCATCGAGGGGTTAGTTTAGAAAACAAAATACAAGACAAAAACATCTCTGTGCTACTCGAAGCTTCGAGAGCCGAAAAAGACCCCAATTACATTTAAAATCCCCTCTCGAACCATCGAGAAGAGGAAATTATTAAATTTGAAAAATATATATTGTCAAACGACTTGACTGGTGTCACTGCGTGACGTTCACTGTTCAGTGGCTTTTGCCTTCTTAGAAGAAGAGTGCTTTAGCGCCATTTAAATATACTACATAATTTAAATGAAATAAGTATGTTTATAAAATTTAGGACGATATTATTGTCAATGCTTTTACATACTTTTTAGGGGCAAATCAATTACATTACAATACCCCCCAAAGTGTATCTGAAAGTAGAGACTTATCGTATAAATTTTTGATACGCTTTGCTAAAAAAAATAAAAGACGACATGATCATTTTTCGCACCCCCCTGTATAAAAAATTTTACAAATAACAATATTTTGAAACATCCTGTATAACATTTCACAAATTGGATAAATTCAAATAATTTGGAACACCCTGTATAATGTTGTTCTTGAATGATAATAATATTTGAAGTGGTGTTCTCCGACTGTAAGTTTACATAAGTATACATATATATTGAATTAATAAATCAAACATTTAAAAATTTAAAATGTTAATCAAAAAGTTTAATTAAATAAATCAAATATCAAGAATAAAATTGTTAATTATAATTACAATTAAAATTTAAAAAAAATAATCTAAGTTTATTACATAAAATTTGATTTAATATAAAAAAATTTGAATTTAATTATTACTAATTAAAGTTTTTTTATTTTTTATTTAAAAAAAAAACAAAATTCGTTGCTATAACGTCCTTAAGATTGATTAAAATACATTAAACTTTTTAATAAAAAATGGAATTCATTGTCCACTAATCAAAGTGTCTTTTGATCATTTATGGTTTAAACACTTCGTTGCAAACCCTTTTTTTTCATTTTTATTGATCCTTCACGGATCCACTTTTACTATTATCATTATTATATTGATACACTTAACACTCTTAATGCTACAAACCCTTTCTCTTAAAAGCCTGACGGCCCAAAATTTGCTATAAAGAGCCACTATTATATTCTTAAAATACATTTATTGAATAATTAGCTTAAAAAACACAAAAAAGAATTTACAAAATAAACCCAATTACTTAAAAGATAATATATTACATTGTTTCGGACAGAGAAAGGATAATAATAGAACATCTGAACCACCTTACCAAAATCTTTATTTAAGAATACCTAATCTCAAAACAAATTTAAAATATTTGAAATTTTATATAGACGATAATCTTGGAATCATAAAGGACGTTAGAAATCAGTATGAAATTATATATCACACCATTATAAAATATTGAAAATTATTTTCTCCCTTCTTAATTGAATAATTAATTTTTTCATTAGTGAAAAAATCTTTAACTGCATCTTTTTTTTTGATTACAAAACTTTTGACTATTGCCTGTTAGCCTTAAGCATTTAAAAATGAAATTATAATAAAATTCTTTTATAGTAGCCTAATTAGGGCTAACACCCTAATTAGCTCTCATCCTTGTTAATACATTAGCATTATTACATCACGTAATCACAGAATACCCTTTTAAAACTTCTTCAAAAATCTCCTCAATATCTTTAAATTTTAATCCAGAATTAACCATTGGATATTTTTCGCATATTATATAGTGGAAAGCTTAGCTTCTGCCTCATTTTTTTTATAACTGACTCCTTTGTTGCGTTTGCTAAAATCTATTTTGTGAAAACCTGCTACCTGAACTTTTGTGATCCGTTTGACTCACCACTTATAAAAATTGAAATTATTCATAATGGCTTACAATCTAAGTCCATGGCTTAATACACCCTCAACTTTCCCCACTCAATTCTCCTCAACGCTGCTAAATGCCCTCGGCCATCCTTAAACCCCATAACGACGAAATTTAAATTTAAACTAGATCAATGGCTTGCCCATAGCTAAGACCAATCTGAAAAAACCTCAACTCCACTTTCTCAACCTATATACCTCAATGAAAAGACCTCAACTCCACTATCTGAAAAAATGCTTTTAAACAAGACTACTCGCCTCTTATTTCCACTCACCTTAACATACGTAATAAGCACTCAAGTGCATATCTAAATTAATCTCTCTAGATATCTTAGATCTTTCTCTTCAGCTTATTAGCCTAAATCTGTGATTTCTTTAATATCTGAATCAAAAAACGTTGAATTTATTGCCATTTAATTAATTGAAAATTAAAATAACCCCCCACATAAATATTAAAATCCTTATCTTGATTATAAAAAAATGCATCATTGATGAAATAATATATTTATTCAGATTTCCAAGATCGTCTATTAATTAATAAAAATTTCCTAACTTTTTCTTAAATTGAAATTATATAAATTTTTTTAAACTCAAAATTGCCCTGTTAGCCTAATTTTTAACTCAAATTATTACCTAAACAATAGTTTACAATTAACAAAAATTATGACCTACTCTTAGAATATATTTTTAGACCCTAATCTACCTCGCGTGATTACAGGCTTTCACGCACCTCCAGCTGACAAACTTATCCAAGCCCTCACCCAACCTTCTATCCGATGTTATCCCTTGCATGCTTCTAAGTCCATGCCTCCTTATCTGTTCTCCTATTTTGATTTTATAACAACTTTCTAAAATTATGCCCAAGTCCAAATGTTATTAATCTAAATTGATAAGAATTTATATTTTTATACTTATAGATTTTATACTTAATGTACCGGGTTTGACTCGACTTATTGAACTAATAAAAATAAGTGATTTTATCTTTCGTGGCCAAAGTCAGTTTGTGTTGTCGTCTTAGCTTTGCATGTAGGAATGACAATAGATGACCGACCACCTGTATTAATGCGACGTAGGAATGAATGTATAGAATTTGTTTTACAACCCTCTCAATTTTTACAAAAGAAGGTTTAACCTTCCTTTTTAGAAACTAAAAGATTAGCTCACTTTTCATGTTTGGTCTTTATGTTTCTTTACAATTTATATTTTGAGGTGTGTCACCCTCCTTACTCATTTCAAAAAAAACACGCAGTTGAAGATTTTTACAGTTCTTGTTTGTGGTACTAAGTAAGTAGCAGTATATTTTAACCACTGCGTATCTCCTCAGAAAGAGGGGACATCTTTCAACATGTATTTTTGCTAGTTATTGTGCTACAGGGTTTGAACTCTTGCATAGTCATTTTACTAATTAAATTATGTAAATAAAATCCTGTTCCTATCCCTTTATAATTAATGTAGCTAAAAATGTTTAGATATCTGTCTTGCTATAATAGGGGTTTTTTAATTCTGTGACAAAAAACACCTCTAATCTTTAAAAGTCTCGGGTCTTGAATTAAGTATACATTTTGACCTATTTGATATTTTACCTATATGGTCCTTCATATAGTAAAAAAACTTTTTTACTTCCTTATCAAAGCTGATGATAACTGATGATTTTTACAAGAACTAACGGGCCCTTTGCGTATTCAATAGGTTTAAGAATCTTTTTATCATGGTACCGGTTCGTTTCTCTGCTGTATCTTTTAATCTTTTTTCTGCAAGATGTAATTTAGTTTTTATGATCTACTTCTAACCTTGCTTGTTGCTACTTATAATTTGTTTACTTTACAATTTCTACAAATACGCACAACCTTCTCTTGCACAGGAAATATTACTTTTACGTCGCTGAATTTGTGCTTTTTTAAATTTACTTAAATTTATATTTTAAAAATTTTCTTACTACAACTAAATTATTATAAATTACCCTTATTTCACTTATTTAAAATTTAAATCTTTAATTTAACTGCTAATTTTTTACATTTATATAATCCGAAATTTAAAGTTTGATTAATTGCCTCCTGGATCAAATATTTTTTGTGATCGTACTCATTTAAATTTGATGTCCCTGAGAAAGGTGGCACATAATTAAAATTTGGAGGTTGATGTACTTGATTGGTTGTGAATCTGGGGTTACCTGTATTGGGTTTTTCTATTAATTTGTCGATCACTCGAATTTATTTGCCTCGAAGGTCCTTGGTTCCTATCCTGTCGATATTCTATTCTAGGATGTGGATTTTTTCTATTTTTCTCGGGATTGGAAAAATTATTTTGATATCTCTGCCCATCTTGTCCATTATTAAAATTTCTTTGATTTGAGGGTTTTGTTTTATTGCCTATGCCTATCAATATTATATTTGTTTGTCTGATCATTGATTTTTGTTTCTTTGATATCTATCATCCAATGCCATTAATACCTCTCTACTTCTTGATGTTCTGTTTATTTTTACTAATGAGAACGTCTTGTACTGGATTGGAAATGATTCATTAGAAGACCTATCAATCTATCCTCTACTACTGGGTATCGCAAATATTTCGCCTGTGTTACAATTTATTGAAAAAATTCACTCATTGTACCATCCTTGTTATATTTTTCCATTAAAAAAATTTAAATTTTAGAAAATCATCCTGCATATTTTGAGACCAATATTTTTCCAAAAATATTTCCCTAGCCTGCCGTAGTCTCCCATTCACTCTCTATACTATCTGTCCAGGATTTCGCCTCATCTTCTAGGCCTGATAAAAATATCTCTATTTTGACTTTTTCATTTATTCTTTCTCCTTTAAAACCTTTCTACTTTATTTATATATTGTACTGCTGAAAAAGGTTTCCTCTCTTTCCTTTAAATTTTGGAATAAGTGCTAATGACGTTCTCTTATCCCTTAGCAAATAATTGGTATATTGTGTAAGTTACTAGATTCCCCTAGATTTTTTTGATTTTCAACAACAAAATTGGTTAGTTTTTATCTAGCTTTTCTACTGCCTTATTTACGATCCCATCTATCTGTTCTTTAATTAAAATTTTATTTTTGTCTTGCTGAGAATCAGTACTGATTTTACCCCCATTTATTCCTTTCATGTGTTTTACCTGAAGTCCCGATTCCCAACTTTAATTTCACTTCCTTTAACCCTTTAACTGATTCTAGTTCTATTGTTTCTATTTTAATTTTTATTAGCTGAAATCTGTTCCATTAACTTGAACTGTCCTTTCCTTAAGTTTTCATGCTTTTCAATCAAAATCTGTTTTACTTTTTCCTGTTCTAACACTTTTTTGTCTACCTCATTTAACTGTACTGCAAAAAATTTTGATGAACCGTCTCTAATTGGCTATTTTTTGCTCTACATAACCAAATCTCTGATCACAAACCTCCTTACTTAACTCTATTTTAGCACTTAGTTCCTTATTGATTTGTTCAAGTTTAGTCTGATTGTATCTATTTTCTGATTAATTGCCTGAGTATTTGCATATATATTTGATTAATTTCGTGTCTACTTGTATCATTTCCTGTTTAGTTTCCTGGGTACTTTTTATCTATTTTTTTTATTAGTTGCATCTATTATTTCTTGTTTTTGTTTCCTGGCTACTTTTTATCTATTTTCTGATTAATTTCTTGTAACATTTTCTGATTACTTCCTTGTAACATTCTCATAAGTTGATTTTAAATCTACTATGGGTTGTTCCATATTTTGTCCTTACTCTTTTCTCTTTCTTCCTCATCTACTATAACATTTCTAAACTTTTTTTGTCCTATCTCCCTTCTCTCTCTCCCTCTGCAAATGATTCTCCTTGTCCTGGGTTTACTTTCTCTTATTTCCCCAACTGATGTTCTAGACCTAACGATTCCTATGTCTATTTTCATAGTTACCTCTTCAGAACAGCTACTAGCGTCACTATTATCATTTGAATCTGCCATTTTTAATTATTTTTCCCTTAATTTTTAAAACACAAAAAAAATGTAAAACTGTTCCCCCCCAAAATGCACAAATGACATAAATATATTTTTCACTATTTAATTTAAGTTTCTGTTGATGACTTAAACTGGATCTTCTTTAGACTCGTCTCCACCCCTTGTCTCCTTTGGTGATGGTAAGCTGCTACGTCGGTCCTCGACGCTGCTTACGCTTATCTTGGGCCTCGGCGTTGCTTCCTCTTTGTCTCGGTGCTGCTTCCTGCTTATTCCCGTCCCCGGGGTTGCTTACTGCTTATCTGGTCCTCGGGGTTGCTTACTGCTTATCTCGGTCTTCGGCGTTGTCCCCCTACTGCTTACCTCGGGGAGGTATTTCGTGGGGATCTCGGAGGTATCTCGTGCTGTACTCGGGGAGATAATTCGTGGGTGTATCTCGTGCTGTATCTCGGAAGGGATATTGTGCTGTATCTCGGGGAGATAATTCGTGCTGTATCTCGTGCGTATCTCGGGAGGTATATTGTGCTGTATCTCGGGGATAATTCGTGCTGTATCTCGGGGAATAATTCGTGCCCCTAAGTTGGGAAGCCAATTGTAACGTTTTGGATTTACGTTACCGCGTATGGGGGCCTATTGAAGAAGTATGATTAATACACTTTTCATTTTGACCTGTTTTTTATTGCTGAATCAGTTTAATTAATGCGAAAATAGATCATATCGAAATTATACGCGGGCTAGCGCGGACAGGTGTTGCTAGACGCCAAGTGATTCTGTCAGTATTGGGCACCAACTGCCAACTGACAACTCCCAACTCCCAACTGACCACTCCCAACTGAACACCCAATTTTTTGTTGCACCATCCTTTGTATATATTCCTCGGGCATGGAAGCTTTTCGAGAAGGTTTTGTTTAAAAAACAAAATACAAGACAAAACATCTCTGTGCTACTCGAAGCTTCGAGAGCCGGAAAAAAAACTCAAGTTACATTTAAAATCTCTCTTCGAACCATCGAGAAGAGGAAATTATTATTTGAAAAATATATATTGTCAAACTGACTTGACTGGTGTCACGTGCGTGACGTCACTGTTCAGTGGCTTTTGCCTTCTTAGAAGAAGAATGCTTTAAAGGGCCATTAAATACTACATAATTTAAATGAAATAAGATATGTTTATAAAAATTTGGAACGATATTATTGTCAATGCTTTCACATACTTTTTAGGGCAAATCAATTACATTACAATTTTATAGAGTTAACTTTAATGGGGTTGAAATTGTGGATATAACATTTATATTTGTAAACATCGAGGTGCCATATCATAAATTTTTTTCGCATATTGAAATATCGTAAAGTAAATAACTCTCATTATACTTAGTTTTTAATAATGAATTTGATTAACTATTGCATATTTAATAATCATTTTAAAGTTTGTTCCCAATTGGACATTTATATTATTGTTTATTAAAAAAATTAAAGGAGTTTTAGTTTCCGAATCTGATGAGGATCAATATCCCGGGGGTTTGACTAAAGTCTGTTAGCCAAACCTCGTGTTTTGTATATTCTAATTATAAGATTTACTGGATAAATTAACGTAATTTAGTGCCGTTGTTCTTTATATTTAAGGAAACTTTAGTATCAGTTTCAAGGTTCCCTTAGGCCCTTAAATAGAAGTT
>JBCFYV010003940.1:0-52398 GCA_039000515.1 Timema cristinae
TTGCACCATCCCTTGTATATATTCCTTGGTCATGGAAGCTTCGAGAAGGTTTAGTTTAGAAAAACAAAATACAAGACAAAAACATCTCGGTCTTACGGGAGGTTCGAGACCCGGGAAAAATGACTCAAGTTACATTCTAAAATCTCTCTTCGAACCTTCGAGAAGAGGAAGTTACTATTTGAAATATATATATTGTCAAACTGACTTGGCTGGTGTCACGTGCGTGACGTCACTGATCAGTGGCTTTTGCCTTCTAAAGAAAAAGTGCTTTAAGCGCCTTTTAAATTTATACTATATAATTTAAATGAAATAAGACGTTTATAAAATTAGGACGATATTATGTCAATGCTTTCACATACTTTTTAGGGGCAAATCAGTTACATTACAACACTAATAGCTGTAAATATATGTATGTTCCAAAATGAACTAACATCTAATTGATCCCAAAAGGTTGGTAACATAATAACAATAGATATAAACCATCTGATACTAACACTAATAGCTGTAAATATACTTCCAACTTCCAAATCCTGCTCACCAGGATGACTGCCGGGACGAGGAGGTATTGTGCAGTGTGTTAGATCGGATCGTGTCAGGTGTTTAAATGAACTTGAGAAAACAAAAGCTATAATGTCGTGCTATCGGAAGAGGACGGCAACAAAACCTAACGTAATTGTGCTTGAGGGTGTTGGAAGAGTAAGAATGCCCTGCAAAAAACTTTGGGAGACATTGTAAATTTACGCGTTCTAGTGCCTCTCGGAGGTGACTTCTATCATTTCTAGATGGTAAAAGAGTTATTTTATGTTTGTTTCAATCTAAACTCTATTATTTTAGCGGTCACAAGACCTAAATATTATTGCTGCTTGTCAAAAAAACTATGTTTTTGTCAATAAAAAAACTAGTAAGAAAACTGTTATTATTATTTTAAAAAACCTGGTTTAAGCTAAGGTGTCAATTTCCCACACACACACGTACACAAATCATTTAGGACTTACAATAATTTATTGTCTGTAAGAATATTTTGACTGGCTGTTTAAAATATTAGCTGTATATGAAGTTGTTAAAGAAAATCTTACAATAAACTATTTGTAAACTCACTATTTATTATTATTTGTAAGGATATGTGACTGGCTGTTTAGAATATTAGCTGAAATATGAAGTTGTTAAAGAAAATCTTACAATAAACTATTTGTAAACTCACTATTTATTATTATTTGTAAGGAATATGTGACTGGCTGTTTAGAATATTAGCTGTATATGAAGTTGTTAAAGAAAATCTTACAAATAATTTTGTAACTCTATTTATTATATTTGTAAGAATTTGCTGGCTGTTTAGAATTACTGTTATGAATTTTAAAGAAAATCTTACAATAATATTTGTAAACTCACTATTTATTATTATTTGTAAGAATAGTGCTGGTTTTAGAATATTAGCTGTATATGAAGTTGTTAAAGAAAATCTTACAATAAACTATTTGTAAACTCACTATTTATTATTATTTTGTAAGAATATGTGACTGGCTGTTTAGAATATTCATCAGATTGTTAAAAAAGCCTTACAATAACTTATTTGTAAACTCTACTATAATTACAGTCTCCCTGAGGGTTCAACAGTTCCAATTCCTAATCCGTTAGCCACGGTGCTAAAATGTGTGTACGCATCACGCCGCAAGGATGTAGGACAACAAATGCGCTGTGCTAGCCCCTCGCAAGATATCGGGTTTGTGCCTCAGTCTCACAAATGTGGTGTGCATTGTTCAATTTGGCTGATGGTCGCGTGGTCTAAAGCGTACTACGGCCTGCGTACTGGGATTGATTTTCTCACACCGAGCAAATGCGGGGGCAAAATATACAGACTTTCTCGCTCGGTTGAACAGGGGTTGGTTTTTTTTCACACAAACGTGGGTACACTTGATCCTTACGGGTAGTAAGACGCTGTGCACACCCCCCAAGAAAGCAGGTCTCTGGTTCGAATCCCTCGACCTGCAAGGCCAACAAACGCTAATTTCAACTTGAGCAAATGCGATTACACAAAACCCCCCTTTTTTCACTCTCGCAAATGTGGGGTGCATGGTCTAAGGCGTTAATAGACCGGGCTGTCAATGATGAAGATATCAGGGTTCATATCCTAGTAGGATGTACTGAGGGTGATTTTAACTAAACTGTTTTCCATGCGAGTAGAAATAATAACTTTTTTTTTACTAATATTAGAATAAACTTTAAATTACCCTTAGAATGGAGTTAATCTCGGTCTCTAAATACCAATCAAAACGTGCTAGAATCGTCATTAGGTGGTGAATTTGCTGACGTTCTTTGACATTGTTCATATTTTGAACCCAATCTTGTTTATCTATTCTTTAAATATATCTGCAGTTGAGAAGTACCTTTTTTAAATTGGTGGTGATTGCATTGGAGCTACCCAGAAAGTAGGCAAAAAATCTGAGAGTGAAGAATTATAAAAATATATAGATATACTTGTATTTATTTATTTTTAGGTTTAGTAAGAAAGGAACTGTAATTAATACAACCCTTTCTTCTTAAGCATGAAAAACCACACTAAATTTACCCAAACATCTAGTTTAGTTTAATTTAATTAAAGTTATTAAATGGCTAATAACACCAAAAAAAATTTAACCTCTCAAGTTGATTTGGTATTGTCACAGACAGGCTTTAAACCTAGATCATTGTAACAGTCAATAAATAAATAATTATGGTTCTACTATCGAATTGTATGTTGAAAACTAGATTTCCTAACATTTAATAATTTGTAATTATAAAATGTCATGTACAAGAGAAAATAAATGCTTTCTATTTATTCACACAATAAAAGTATACATGGATATTTATTTACAACCATGAAGATATATTTACACAAATAGAAAATTTAGAAATTTTGTTCACACCATGAAATATTTATTTATTCATTAGTGTACCGAGCAAAATCCGCAGCTTGTATCTGAAATCGTTTGTACTCTGCCATGATTGTTGTTAAAACTAGAACACAAGAATGAAGTTCACTTATTGATAATAGTGCTTTCAGGTCGTTTTAATGTTAATGTTTCAGCAATGTGTTTGATATTATTTAGCTTAAACCAGTTTTTTTTTAAATAATATTTTCTTACTAGTATTTTTTTTATTGACAATCACCAATTAATTAATTAATTTAAAACATTAATAGAGTGCAACAACAACGAACGCATCTAGTTTTTAAATTCACTTTTAAACATAACACTTTGTCTTCCAAGATATATCATACAGCGTGGTTTGGATTTAAATCGCTTAAAATCCTAATAATAGACAGACTTTGGAAGGAAGACGTTACCGAAACTGCCCAGACCGAGTATGTAGTCATTGGGCGTTTCACCTATAATTGAAACGTTTGAATAAGTTTTGTGGATTGTTAAATCCTCGAGATTTACGGTTCTTTGGACTTTGCCTCTTCCTCCTCCTCCTCCGTTGGTGGTGGGCACGCGGCTGACTCTGTCTATGAATATTCTGCTGACTCTGCTGTCTGGTAGAGAGACGACTCTGACTCCGGCGTCCAGTAGACAGACGACTCTTGCTGTGGCGGGTATGCCGGGGGTGAGGTCGCTGGTTGAGGCGTCGAGAAGGGTTGTGGCGGGTGGTATGGAGCGCGGAAGGGTTGTGGCGGCCTGGGCAACACGGCCACAATGTCCCCTTTGCGGAAATTGTATACAGCGCATGTAGTATCGCACAGGTAAGACTCTTCGATTCTTTCGTAAGGTCGTACTTCGGTCGCTCTTATCGTGTGACAGGTAGAGTCGCAAAACTCTATGTAGCCTCGATCATGTGGTACACCTCTGTCGTAATTTACTACTTTGTAAATTATATGTCTATCGCTCACAGCCGGAATCGTAGAAGTGAAAGGCCCAGCAGTTGCAGCCACAATGACACCAGAGCAAGCTATAAAGGATAATAGTCATTTTTTGTACTGTTCAGGAAGGGGAAATGCGCTTAAAGGAACATAACAACTTTATGTACCAAATGCAAGGGCAACTGCATGTCACACAACGTCATTACTGTCTGTTTGTGTTTTGGACACCTTTTGGAATGTTTGTGGAAAAAAATTATAGGGATGATACTTTCTGGCAAGAAAAAATGGTAGACAAACTTATACTTTTTTTCATGAATTGTCTACTACCGGAACTTGTAGACCCAAGATTCCCCAGAAACTTGGAAATAAGGGAACACACCACTCAAGTGGCACAATCATGATGGGAGTCAATTTTTAATGAAGTGACACTGCAAAGAAGATTTAAAATATTGATTGAAAGAGTAGATATATAAATAAATAAATATTTTATAAACATTTTATTTCAAAATGCACGTAAAGGTATTAAATAATTCACTTATAGTTTAGTTAGTTTTACGTCTTACGCTGGTCAATAATTATATATCCTTACTTTATCAACTTTATAAATGCATTATTAATTAGATAAAATATGGTTTTCTTTAAAAAACATAACTGTTTCAACATATTACTACAAATTATTATTGTGGAGTTTTTAAACAATAATAAATCGTATAGTACAAACAAATACCTTTTAATATGTAAGTTGAGTTGGCCCTACTTAGCGTCCGAAAGTTTAGCTAAGTTGATAGAGTGCTAATCTACTTTATTATGGCTTTCGTGTCCGATTACCGTTATCAACACGTCTTTAAACCCTAATAATTATAATTCTTGGCATGGTTGATTTTTATCTTTACTAAATTGTCAGCCTAGGGACTGGGTGTATGTCATAGTATTAAGTTAATTTGTAAGTCGTGTGCTGATGTAATATTTGTGTTCAGGAAGTGCAAGTTAAATACCCCAATAATTATTTTTTAAATAATTGGTACTTGGTGTACGAATGAAATGTTGCCCATCACATAGTGATGTCCTATCGAAAAATGTGTCATACTCAGGGTCGTACGCACGGGGAGCGGGGACTTGAGGGGTGTGAATCCCCCCTCCCTCCCAATTGAGAAATAAATTAATACTAGACAAAACAATCCTCAGATATTCATTTTAAACAAAATTGTTGATGCTATTTTTGAAATACTAGATTTGTAAAATTCGTCAACGGTAAACTACCATTCAGAGTGTTTTTTGCCCCAAAATTGAACGTAGTATGTTATTTGTAATGGCAAACTCTGCCCCAGTATAAAATTTTAACCAGATTCATCTGACAGTTTCAGATATATCGTCAGGGATAGACAGACAGACAGACATGGGGACAGCATTTTTTTAAAATCTCCTCTTTTGGATATCTTGATACATAATGTTTCATGAAACACCAAAATCTCAATTTCTAATTTTAATTATCGTTTAGTTATATTGTTCTAAAAATGTACCATATATAAAGATGGGTGTTCAAGATAAGTTAACCCGCTTCGGTTGTTTAACGTGTCGGTCTTGTGTTGGACTCGACTGCCAAGGATGGGGAGATTGAGGTTCGAATCTCATTCGGTTGTATTGAGGGCGTTTTTTCCTAAATGAATCTTCACTCTCCTTCCACGCAAAATTGAGTTCACTTCCTTTAAAACACATCCTTAATCCATTAGCGTAATAATTAATACGTTACCCAAACGGGTGGTGACAAGTGCAAAAAAAAATTATATCATAATTATGCGAATAAAAGCCATGTATATTTATCTATACTAATAATAAAATTCTAGGGTCTGTCTGTACATAATCGAGACACATTAAGCTTTTTTTCCATTACCGTTTTTTTTACTTGAGGAACTTTTTAAGCTTTTTTTTTTAAGGTTTTGCGGGTAAATGAGATTTTTTAAATATCTTTTGAATAGTAAATTTAAACTATTTTTGTGCTAGCTCAATGCAGCAATGCCTCCAAAGTAAAAGCTATACTGGTGGCTGCTTGCGTTTGAGTCTGTGATTTAATTACTTTTTTAGTTATTATATGGCTTTGTATGTAAATTAAGATTATTTATTATTGTGTCTTGAGGCTATTTTCAAGAACGAAATGAATGATTGAGGTGGAAGTAAGTGGCATTTATTTGATTGCTAAGGCACGTTTCCAAGACCATCAATGAGCAAGACAAGGTCAAGTGAGGTATAAGTCACGAGGCTTATATGGGTCAGCAAGCAAATCTTCTCACATCATACACCACTTGACCCATTGACTTTCTCTGCGTTGTTCATGAAAACGGGCATTAAATGATTTAAATTTAAAAACATAATTGGGGAGTGAAAAATAAATTATAAAAACCAAAAGAAATTACGTCATCTAATTCGTGAAACATGATTGCATTCACGAGCAAGCCTCTGTCTCAATTATTCCTCACACATCCATATCAGCACGATCGATTTGTTGTTTTTTAGTAAGTAAACACACTTTTGGAGTTGCATAGTGGCCTCACTACTTTTTACTTCTAGATCACTTTTTTCTTTAAAAATATAGACCGTTTTCGATATTAAGGGATGTAGTCAGTCCTCGCCAGGGATGCTACTTGTCAATCCCCCATACATTAAACGGAACATCGGCATGGAGGAGAGCTGAATGTTCCCCGGTTCGTGAATAATTAATTAGCACACATTAATAATCAAAAAGTGCGACTAAGGTGTCGAGTTACTGGCAAGTTAAGCTACTATAGAGTATAGATTTTTTTTGCCACCGGCTACTTGACAAAAACAAGGATGTTTACGAATTCCTCACACATCACGTCAACTGCTTGCAATAACAACGCGTCACAAATATAGCCCGTTTTCGATATAAACGCTCTGAATGTGTTACATATAAGCAGTTTTGGATATAAAGTGGTGGAATGAGGGGGCCGCCCCAGTAGTCTCGTGAACTTTAGCTCTAGTTTTTTTTATATTTTTCTTAATACTTTTTGTGTGTTTTTTATATATATTATTTTGTTAAACTTCAGTTTAAATTGTATTGGTTAAGTGTAAGAAAAGGCAGTAGCCTTAACTTCGCCATTAAAGTCGATTATTATTATTATTATTATTATATTTAATGTTACTTTTTATTCTTACTATTATTATTAACTACTTTTTTTTTATCTCGTAACTATTCATCAGTATATAACATTATTTATCCATTTTTTTCTATCGTTTTTTCGTGTGTAAATATATGTATTGTAAGGTATGTACGTGTGTACTTTTCAGGGCTGGCCTGTTATAGGTCTTACGACTGTTGGCCAGCACTATAATTAAGGAAATTGAAATTGAAATTATTATTATTATTACCACCAAGAGATTGAGACGGTGTTCAAGCCCAAGTTGTGGCAAGGCAGATGGGGTCCGCGGTCCTCCCGCAACCCGTGGCAGTGGCGACAGCTGCACATTCTTCAGCGCCGCGATTGGGAATTAGTGCCCGGTAACCAGGTTGGTGGAGCTTTTCCCCAAGGCATCTCTCTTCAAATCATCGAGTAGAGAATTAAGCAATTAATGCGTTTTTTTATGTCAGGCGTGAATTGATCATACAATTAGGGACGCCAGAGAACGATTGTGACGCTCAAACCTTGTTCGAGGATAAAATCAATGCTTTACTAGGAGGTCTCCATGATCATTGAGTTAGCACCGAGGATCACGTAAGTCTACTATTAGTCAACACAGACTCCTCGTCAAGAGCTCTATTTGTCTCATTTATGTGGGAACATCAGCTTGACGCGCAGGCTGTGCTCTTTAATGTAGAACGAGAGTTACAAAGCAATGCTTCGTTCCTCACTTCATCCCCCCTGTCTATCAAGTTACACCACTTTAAAGAGTCGCGTGGGAGGGGTAATCATAATGTAGCTGTAAAAAAAAGGGATCATCACGATTCAAAATGGCGGCGATACACTTTGTCTTGCGCGTACATTGGTTGTTGACAAAGCTATATGTGACATTAAAAGAGAGTCAGGATACATGGACATGAATACAGTTAAACAAATCAAAATGGGTCGTCCTATTCAAAAACTCAAAGCAGAGGAACTATTCCGTGATGCCCGTGTGAAACGTTTGAAAGTTGGTGGGCTCACCAAGCTAAAACCATTTCAAACATATCTCTCCGAATACAAAATCACAGTGCTCAGGGATCATCGGGGGAAGCATGTCCTATATAATGGCCCTGATCCCCCGAACATTCCTTTAAGGGCTAGCTTTGTTTATATTTTCACGACGATAAGCAAAACCATTTTGATGTGATAACTTCCTTGAGAAGCGCATTTTAGTGCTCATAATTTTGCCGCGAATGTCGTGTGCCATTTGATCATAAGAACGAGCACAAATGCGAATCAGCGTACAAAAGTGCTACGTTAAAATGGTTTGCAGTGGAGGTCGATCTGCGACCTGTAAAGACTGTGGGTGTTTGTTCACAAACTAGACATGTTTTGATTACCTTAAACGTCCCGTTTTTTGCAAAGGTCACATGTCGGTCTGTGATGTCAAAAAGGTTTGTGAGGTTTGTGGGCAATTTTTCAGTTGGGAAAAATCAAATTATTCACATAGGTGTTATGAGACTTTTTGTAGAGTATGCGATACATGTCGTCCTTATGGTCATTTCTGCTATATGAAGAAATCCCCATCCAAGCCATCACTGGAAAAATAGCAATTTCATGTTTGTGTTCTATGATTTTGAATGCAGACAAGAAAATATTCTTCAAAGTGCGGTCAACACGTACTTTCAAGAGCCTAACCTCTGTGTCGTACAGACGTGTTGCCAGGCCTGCATTCATATCAATTTAAGTACCATCACTGCATCGAATTCGGAGGAGAAAGGACTCGCAAATTCAAGGGTGATACCACAATGTCCCAATTTTTCGGATTTATTAAACAAATTAAAACAACAAAATTTAAGGAAATCAACCTTATAGGCCATAATGAGAAGGTCTATGATGCGAATTTTATTTTAAAATATATGATGGATGTTAAATATAGATTCCAGAGCTCATAATGAACGGTGGAAAAATCATGTTCATGTGTTACGGCCCACTCCACTATATTGTCTTGCTGCATATTCTCCCTATGTCGTTGTCCTAGATGCCCAAAACATTTGGCTTGGACGAGTATTTGACCAAGGGACATTTCACCTATCTTTTCAATAAAAAAAACATGTGGTATAGGGGTACCTTGCCACCAAAGGAGGATAACGGCATCGGTGAGATGTCGGTTGAGGGAAAGGAGCATGTTGAGAAGTGGTATGACGCTTTGGTCAAAGAAAATGATATATTTGATTTTAACCGCGAAATGGAACTATTTTGCGCGAAAGATGTAGAGATGCTATGGAAGGCCTGCCTAATGTTTAGAGATATACTTATGGAAAAAGCAAATGTGGATCTTTTCAGAAAGGCGTGTACGATCTCAGGAGCAGCCATGTTGGTTAGAGGCCCAAGTTATTTTAAGGAGAATACCATCGGTATCATCCCTAACGGTGGCTACCGGTGTGCAGACCAAAAGTCGCACGCCTCCGTACAATGGCTCTGCTGGAAGGCCCACTGACGCGGTGTCTCTAGCCTTCATGCGGGTAACGGCCATGAGGAACATGGGTTAGGCTGACGTGTATACGGCGTTGTTAAATCTGGAGATACCACCACCATCTTCCAGTTCTGGGGCTGTTATTGGCATGGGTTCCCTCTCTGTTATCCTAACCGGACCACCTTTATCAAAAACAGCCGCCACGAGACCATGAAGACGAGCTATTAAGCAACCATGGCCTGTGTGTAAAAGTTTAAGATAGCCTGAGTGGGGTACCTCACAATATAAGTTAGCTTACATTCAAAATTATGAGGAAAGGGAGGGGTAAACCCCGATTTTGGCTCTGTTTGTAAAAACCCCGGTCTCCGCACTCTGGCTAAACTCTTTTTAAATTCACTATGGGGAAAGTTTGGGAAAAGACCCGATATACCATACGTAGCCGTTGTTAACGACTATCAGGGCATCCACAAGTACCTGATGGATCCGTACATCACCGTGGACAGCGTCATTGATGTAAATGATGAGGTTATGTTCCTCAATTACAAGGATGTGCGTGACGCGTTGCACCCTAACCCGAGTGTGGTGGTGGCGTGCTACACGACTGCTATGGCTAGGTTGCACTTATACAGCATCCTTGAACAATTGGGGACCGCGTTTTGTATCATGATACAGATAGCATTCTATTCACCGAACGCCCCGGCGATTGGATTCCGCTGACAGGAGACTTTTTAGGTGACCTCACTGATGAACTTCAAGATTACGGTCCGGGAAGCTACATTAGCGCCTTTGTATCTGGCGGCCCCAAGAATTACACGTACCGAGTTTGTGTTGGTGGCGATCCTGCCAAAACAAAAACGGTGTGCAAGGTTCGCGGGATCACCATAAACTACGGCAACTGGAACGACGTCTAATTTTAACATTTTGAAAGCGAAGGTCACCGAACAGGCAGATGAACGATACATACAGATGTCACACAAAATTGTAAGAAAAGGTGGTCTTGCGACTGTGTGTACCGTTTCACAGACTAAACGGCGGATAACCGATGATTAAATACGTTGCCGTTTGAGTATCAGAGTCCTTGTAAACGCGTTCGCCACGACTTAAAGGTGATCATTTTGACGGACTGGATAATCACCTTTATTTTTCTTTCACTCTAGACAGTTCCACTGACATACAATTTTTCAAAGATTTTTTATTTTTCATATATTTTTCTCCATTAAAACACGAATATTTATTCAATTATTTATTTTATGCACCCGGGATACTTTTTTATATTTTTTTTTGTTCGCTAGTACAATCCTTCACCTGCTTGATTTTCTTATAGTCAAATAGAACTAGTTGTTTGTATATATTTTAATTCCAGTCATATTTTGTAGAAATTTTAAATTGAAACCATCTGTCTGTATACATATATTCAAATACTCTCTAAGCTGGACTTTGTAAATTAATACCGAGGCCACTATTCCCGCTACGAGTTCAAGAAATTGATTATCGTTTCCATAATATACTTCAAATTGTAAGATATATTCTATAACTATAATTTTTTGTAAATAAATATTCCAAGTATGCTTTTCATGGTGTGAGATATATTGGTAAAAAAAATTATTTGTGTAGATAAATATTCCAAGCATACTTTTCATGGTGTGAAGTATATTTATTAAAACTTTGATTTGTGTGAAGTATATTTTTAAAAACTTTGATTTGTGTAAATAAATATTCCAAGAACAATTTTTATGTTTTGAGCTATATTCTAAATCTTTAATTTGTGTAAATAAATATTCTAAATATACTTTTTCGTGCTATGAGATATATTTGTAAAAAGTTTTATTTGTATAAATAAATATTCCAAGTATACTTTTATGGTGTGAGATATATTCTAAAATTTGGATTTGTGTAAATAAATATTCCTAGTATACTTTTCGTGGTATGAGATATATTTGTAAAAACATTGATTTGTTTAAATAAATATTTCAAGAACAATTTTTATGTTTTGAGCTATATTCTAAATCTTTGATTTGTGTAAAAAAAAATTCCAAGTATAATTTTCGTGCTATGAAATATGTTTGGTAAAAGTTTTATTTGTGTAAATAAATATTCCAAGTATACATTTCATGGTGTGAGATATATTCTAAAATTTGATTTGTGTAAATAAATATTCCAAGTATACTTTTGTAGTATTAGATATATTTGTAATAACTTTTATTTGTGTAAATAAATAAATATTATATATTGTCATATTTGTGTTTGAACGTCCACACCCAAACACCCCCTCCTATCCTATAAAAATAAGCTTTATTTGGCTTAGAAGCTCTGTCTCAAACGTTATGATTAAGTTGGAACGTTCAGAATAAAACAATTAAATCCTTTTACTTTCTCTTTGGGTTGCAATCTAAAGTCCCAACAATTTATAAATGAATAAAACAATGTTGATATCGCCTTCCTGTCTTTGATTCTACAAGAATTTCCAACCAACATATAATAGGGATAAAAAAATAATAATGCCAGTTTTTTATTGACAATTAGCAATTGATTAATTTAAATATTCATAAAATACAGACACAACAATAAAATAGTGTTTTTTACAAGCAGAAATTATTTAGGTATTGTGACCATTACAAGTAATTAAGACTAGTGCAACAAGAATTATATAATTGTGATAGCAAGGAAAACATATAATCACACTTTTACCTAATAAAAAACATCAGTAGAGAATATAATCTCTTCTATCATCTAGAAAATGAGTAGGAGTCACCTCCAAAATAGTTTAGGGCACGCTGAGAGGCGCTAAAACGTATATTGACAATGTCTCCACAGTTTTACCAGGCAATATTACTCTTCAAACAACCTCAAGCACAATAACGCTCGGTTCATTGGTAGCCTCTTAACTCTTAACTCTTGACTCTCTTAGCTCCTAAGCCGTTTTTGCTTGAGGCGCTTTTGACGGGGAAGGATGATGGTGAGACCGTGGAGGCCAGTACCCGAAAGGGCCGGTCCTGGGCAACTGGGGTCAGGGCTGCCTTCTTCGCTCCGTGACATCCGGTCTAATGCGGTATGCCTGACCGGTGTGGAACAGGTAGGTACGGCAAGTGTAGACTGACAACCGTGGTGCTCCCCTATTCTGGAACCGTCTGTGGTCTCTTGGGGAACCGGCATGTGCCTCATCCCCACCTCCTAGTGGTGAGAGTCGGTAACCAGTCTGTCAGGAGGCTGGGCTAACGGGGAGAGGTTTTTCCGCGGCCATCGGCTTTATTCTCCTGGGCTCCCCTAAACTCTGGCTGCTCTTGAACAAGTGGTTGCAGGGGCTGGCCGGGTCGATTCGTCCGCCTGGTCAGTGAGGGGATGTCCCAGGGGAGGCTTGCGAGGGTTTGTCATCTACGGCCACCTTTAAGGCCTGTTTCGGAAGGAAATCCGGTCAAGGGGCATCGCCAATTCCATTCTGTTCGTCATGGCCGAACGGCAATGTCCCGAGTCCTGACATGGAGCCTCTGTCAGGGCGGCGGTTCGTGTAATGCGAGTGGCACCTCCGTGAGGTAATTCCTGGTCAACATGGTTCTGCCATGGCTAAGCCCCATCTCCTCAGGGAGGCCGTTGAGCTAATTTACCTTCCCATCGGGTTCCTGTAGTGTGTGACCGGCGCTAGTGGATATGGGATCTCGAAGGGGGTGTGGTGAATAGGCTGGCGCCAGCCCATCCCCTTGTGCACGATCCGGCAAGTCAAGGAGTGGATCCGTGACACCGACGGTTTCGGTGGAAGTTGACGTCAATTTCTTTTGATGGTTGAAGTCTAGATTTAGCACGACGTTATAGCTTTTGTTTTTCTCAAGTTAGTTTAATTGACATGGTTGTATTCCTCTTTCTCGATCAGGTCTAACGCACTGCACAATACCTCCTCGTCCCAACAGGCATCCTGGTGAGCAGGATTTGGAGGTGTTTGATGACATTGATGTTTGTGTCGAATAAGATTGGTTAACTTTGCGTAAGTCTTCTCATTAATGCCACATTTAAATGGCATAAAGCAAATTGGAGACGAAGCAAAAGAAATATTCTTGTGATAAAAAAACACTCGCTCAAGTGGCAACGCTCTCTACTCACAAATTTTGTCACCCCTTTTACGTTTTTCAAAATGCCACCGCTAGCTTCGATGACGTCAGAAAATTGCTACGACAACATGAACGTGGCTAGTTTATTAACTAACTTTTAAACATCACATTTTATCCTCCAAGATAATTCATACTGCGTGCTTTAGATTTAAATCGCTTACATTCCAAATAATAGGGTGACTTTTGAAGGAAAACGTTACCGAAACTGTCCAGACCAATTATGTAGTCATCGGGAGTGTCACTAATAATTTTAACATTTGAATAAGTTTTGTACATTGTTAAATACTCGAGATTTATTGGTTCTTTGAACTTTACCTCCTCTTCCGTTGGTGGTGGGTATGTGGGTAACTCTGCTGACTCTGATGTCTTGTAGGCAGATGGCTCTGGTGGTGGTCACACGGGTGGCTGTGGTTGTGGGTATTCTGATATCTGGTAGGCAGCCGACTCTGGCAGTGGGTACGCCAGTGACTCTGATGGTGAGTACGCCTATGACTCTGGGGGTGGGGGTGGTGGCTGCAGTATCGTGAAGGAAGGTGTCGGATGGTGTGAAGCTCGGAAAGGTGGTGGAGGTCTGGGAAACACGACCACAACGTCCCCTTGGCAAAAATTGTACACAGCACATGTCATATCACACATGCAATACTCCATGATTCTCTCTTAGGGTAGTTATTCAGTCGCTCTTATCGTGTGACAGGTAGAGTCACAGATCTCGATGTAGCCTTGCTCCTCTCTGTCTTTGTTCACTACTTTGTAAATTACATGTATATCGCTCACAGCCACTCTGTGAATATTTTCTACGATCATATAGGCATGCCCAAAAATCGTATGACCCGCAAACTTTAAATTAATATATCCGATTCTAAGCATGGTGAGCTTACCTGAGAGCTAAACGTGCTGTGTGGTTTGTAGGGTCCACCGTGTGATACGGTGCATATGTATTAACTGCTCCACTGCGCGATGTTGTTGTTAACTGTTTGATTCTTCTGCGCAATCTCTAAAATGCGTTCAAAGTTCATAATGGTAGATGAACCGGGTTTTACTCCGGTGCAGGTAAATGCCAGTTTTTCTTTATTAAGCTCACACACGTCTTCATCTTTTAGAGTACCAAAGGGATAAGATAAAAAATACAATAAAACTCGCCATCTAGATAGGCTATTTGGCGTCTCCTGAATTTTGTATTGACCGCTTTTCATTTATCCACTGCGTACTTTTGATCGGCCGTTAGATCACACAATTTTACGGTTTGCATGGTGTCAACAATATTTACCAGCTGCTGTAACTTGTCCATATTGAACCACTCTACAAACGCTTATAAATATATGACTAAAGGGCCCCCTATATATCCAACCCTCCCTCGAGTGACGTCACATGGTAGGAGATGAACAGGTTCAATAACCTCTTGTACTAGCTCACGGTTTCAAGGTCACGATCTATTCTTGTCTAGACTCGTCTTGTCGAGCCGCCAAACTGTCGCCAGTTATGAGTCATCATCGTTGCGACAGTGCGATGACGTCTTCGGGAAAACCTATTACCTGGAGGAAGGGTTGACAGTGTAATAGCTCATGTAATAGCTCACGGTTTTAAGGTCACGATCTATTCCGGTCTTGTTGAGCCACTAAACTGGCGCCAGGGAAATTGCATTGTGACATCATTCTTGTCTCGACTTGTCGAAGCGACAATTTGACGATGGTAAGCGGTCAGTTCATATAAAACAGCGTTGATTTACCGTTACTCGTCAATTGTGCTCACGCGCCCACCGAGTCCTGATGTACTCTCTGGTCATTTTTATTTTTTTGGGCTTTACAAATAAGGGTGTACATCACATCCTGTTACGGGAGGAAGTAGGGTAGCTGGAGTAAGCAAATTATGATACAACCACTAATTTTATTTAAAACTTTTTGTTGGTATATGTGGTTCAAGGAATAAAACAGTTGTTTCTTTTTTCACTTTATCCTTGGGTAGCAATCTACCGTCACAATGCATTTTATAATAATTTTTGTATACATGCATCGATGATCGTTTGATCTACAGAATCGTTATACTAGATGACTGATGACAGGGTGATCGCCGTTTTATTCCCGTTCTGAGATTGATTTTCAAATGCGGGTAAACATTCTACCTGGTATAGGAAAATCTGGTCGATCAGCAAGACCCTTTCGCAAATGGGGTGGGGGAGTCACACACTCGGAAGAAAATACGACCGTTCTAACAGACATTAGCGGTACTAAAGATATAGAGGCTTGAATCCCGTTGTGCACGCCGTATAACTGTCAGGCTTATATAATTCTGCTGGTGGGGAGTTTGAAATCGAATCCCCAGCGGTGTAAACTGTCGGTATTTCTCCCTCCGGAACATTTTCTTAATCATCCCTACCCCAAGATTAGCCAGAAAAAGGTGCGTGTAACCCTGGCAGCGGAAGTCGTGAGTTTGAAGAGGTGTACTGTCACTAGTTTCCCTCTTCGGCACCGGAACATTTCTACCTTACTCCTTCGGTGCATGGCTGATACCTACATTCACGCATGTCAATGTATGATTCCAAACAACCAATTTTAGTATAATTTTGTGGTGGGGATAACGGCCCCTAATTGAGGATTCCAAGGTCCCTGATTGTGCATAATCAGAGTTGTATCAATATTATCTAGTTGCGGGAAAACCCCATTATTACATAGAGGGTGGGAGATTGTAATGACGGCACTGGTAACCCATTGTCGTGGGGAGAGTTGCCAGGGTCAATGACCTAGCTCACGGTTTCAAGGTCACGATCTATTCCTGGTTTCTCGATCCACCAAGCTGGCGTCAGTCATCAGAGAAAACCCATTGCAACATCATTCAAGCTCGTGTTCTGTTCCTGTCTTGTCGAGCCACCAAACTGGCGCCAGTCATCAGGGAAAACCCAATAACACATAGGGGGTTGTGACACCGGGAAAACCCATTACCGCATAGGGGGTTGTGACATATACCTTGAAGGAGGGGGGAGTAAGGAGAAGTGGAAAGGATCTCATTGCAGGGGAAACATTTATCTCAACATACCCCAAACGTACGTCAGGAGAGGTTTGTGCTGCTTGTTCCGGGAAGGGAAAGGCATTCCAACAGAGTCTTGTGAGAGGGAGCCAATGTTCACTCTAGGCTACGCTCCCGTCAGAAGATGTTCGTGCTCCGTGCCGGTGCCACGGGAGGAGCCCCCAACGCCATGGACTGCACGCCAATAATTAAATAAAAAACTCCAACGCCCCTTTCTAATCCTACCCAGGCATAAAAAGCAAGGAGCAGACCTAAACAAAAGAATGAACGGACATAAATAGCCAATGAGCACAAATAACAAAGCAATGAGAATACATAAATAACCAATGAGCACAAATAAAAAACAAATGAAACAAGAATAAATAAGTTTGTAACACTGGAAAGAGTGTCAGGAGGAGGGAAAGGGGGTAAGGAGGAAAGGATGGGGAACCAACAGCCAAATTCAGTCTATCACAGAGCTGTTCTCATTTGGCGTGCTAGGTAGTGTAATCTATTAAATGACTTCCAGAGTTTTATATCTAGCTTAGCTTTATTCTATTCCTATAATAAAACCATTAAAAATATTTTTATGGTAATGGCTACTGGATATATCTATATAATTATTCTAAAACCCTGTGATCAAGTGCAACAAGAGAAAAATTCATTAGTCAACTTGGCAACTGGTGCGGATACCTCCAAAATTTGTTCAACAGTAACGCTTTCAATAAATATATGGAAAAATGTGTATTTTTTACACAATGGAGGAAGACTTATTTACAAGTCCAAAGATACCGTATTTAAAAAGCTTTTTTATTTTATTTTTTATTTTTTTAGGATACCCTTGACAGTTATTCAAGATCTGTTGATACTTGCATTTGCAGAAAACTAAACTCTAGGTTGTTATTTGAGAAATATTTGATTTATTTTGGCCAAAAAATTTCAATTCTATAAAAACTGTAAAATTACTAGATATCCCTTATGCCACACCTTAATCAATCCAATAATTTTATAAAGTAAAAAAAACTTCTTCCACTGGCGGATGACGGAGTGGGAGGCAGCTACCCCCACAAAAAATCTATATCCATACAAGTATCCTCCTACAGTAAAAATATTAAATCCTGCATATGTAGTTGGCTCTCGCCATTTTGAGAGTAGCTTCTCAATAAACTATATATTGTTATCAAATGAAGAATATATTAATAGAATAAACAACTTGTTTTAGACACTCATCTACACTCTAGATTGGCCAAGTACGGGAAGATTGAGGTTCTAATCTCGGTTGGGTGAACTGGAGAGTTCATAAATAGTTTTCCACTCTCCTTCCACGCAAATATGAGTTCCCTTCTTTTAAATTCAACCTCCCTAATCTCTAACCCATTAGCGTAATTAATATGTAAGCGTATAACCCGAACGGTTAGTAGGACACCGTACTAAAAACTAAAATAAAGATACCCCATTGATCAGCGGTTCCTAGACTTGTATCGCTCACGTACCCTTGTCCTTTCCTTGAATTGTGTTCTTAGTTATATAAATGTTTGATTACTACAGTAACAGTTATTTATAATAATTTATTTGTTGAAACTGAAAAATATGGGCTAATAATGAGATTTAAAAATAATGTTATAATAAGGTGAATAAAGAGTTCATATATTTTTACATTCAAAAAGCAAAAATACAAAAAACTAACACATTTAATTTATTCATTAATAATTATAAAACTATTTTAGGTATTTTATGTATTTTCTCAAGGTCAAAAATATGAAAAAAACCAGCACCATCCCTCGCCATATCGTTGAGTTAATTTCATAGCTTTTGACTGATCTTTTGTCTTACATTGCTAGCAAATGTAGTTCTTTCCGCCATTATCAAAATGTTTCCGAGTACCCCCAAACGTCCTGGCACGTACCCCTGGGGGTATGCGTACCCCACGTTGGGAACCGCTGCTCTAGATAACTAGGCCGAATACGTAACGCGTCCTCTTACTAAGTTAATTGTTTTATTCCCGCTGGGGCGTAGTGTTGATCATATTTTGATGAATTTACGATCTCGAGTTCTGTCTTAGGTTTATGCTAGTTTGTAAATCGTGTACCTATATAGCCACATTTCAGTGTAGGTATTAAGAAATATACACATATCTTCAGTTATATTTTTAAAAAAGTGTGTAAGTCATGTGCCAATTTATTAGGATGTTTAGAAAGTGCACGAATAACTTTCAAATTGATTTTAAAAATCTAGAAAATCATTATGTTATACAATTAGTAACTTTTTTCATCAAACGCAAATTTAAAACTATTTCATTTTTACTATAAAAATAAAACAGTTTTCAAAGTGGCGTATATTAGAAATAGAAACAAATCTTATTCAATACATCCCGTTTATTCAAACACTTCGTGAACCCAAAACTTCAGAAAGAGGCGGCCGGCTGATCTCTGCTCTGTTTGTCATTCAGAATACTGACAACCAATCAACCAAAAGACGCCAGGGTGGGGAAAGTAATAGAGTGGTGGGGGTATTACCTCTCCTCAAGCAAGTACTCAGTTCGAGAAGGAAAGTAATAGAGTGGTGGGGGTATTACCTCTCCTCAAGCAGGTACTCAGTTCGAGAAGGAAAGTAATAGAGTGGTGGGGGTATTACCTCTCCTCAAGCAGGTACTCAGTTCGAGAAGGAAAATAAAACCCAAGAGGCTGTCGCACCTTAAGAGGGAACTCCCATACCTTCTATTTTGTTTCAAATCCGCTATGCTTCGTGCTTGTAGAGAGCTTTAATTCCATTTACCCCTCTGTTAACTCTCTTGTGTACAGCTAGACGTCTCGTCGCCTGTAGGGTTGACGACTGGCAGGTATAAATTATTTCCAAAAATAGATTCCGAGACAAAGAAAGTAGAGGGTCGGTTTCTTCTTTTTTTCTCGGCTAATGTTTGGAAAGCCGGGTTTGGGTTCTATCTCAAAATTATACATAGCTGTAGTAGTTTTCATTCATCATTATTTCAGTGTGTACACATGTATAATATAGTATATTATTATTTATCAATAATGGTATATTAGATTTGTATTTATATTTAAGGTGTAGGCCTAAAAGCTTGATATTATGCATTAATTAATGCAATAAATATGTATAATTGAAAGTTAATCGTTAAAATTAAAGGGCCAATAAATTAAAATGCAGGTAAATCTTTTAAATTGTTTTAATAATAATTCATAATAGACCAAATTAAAACTACTTTGGATAAAAACAATTTATTTTTACATAAACATTATATACAAGGATTTGGCTTATAATAATTTAAAATTAAGAAGGATTGTTTATTGGAAATGCACCAACATTCTTCTGACCAGGATATATAAAAAAAGAAATGTGATAACTATAAAGGTGAAAACCATCCCCCAATGCATTTGGCCAGGTATACTCTAATTCTTGTAAGAAGAACAGGGTTAGAAAATACAAATAAATACATAACAAAAAATGGTGGTCAAAGTTGATGGCATTTTACTTAATTATTATTTTAAAGGTAGGCCTATTTATAATATATATCGAAAGTTAAATATGTAAATCACATTACTTGATACATGAATAAATCAATGTAGTTTTACTAACGTTTGTGACAGTCATTTACTATTCTTACGATCAAAATTATAGTACACTCAACCTAAAGACAATAAAAATATAAATTATATTAAGTAACATTTTACAATACTTTACAAAACAATTGTGAAAAAGTTAATACATTTCCAAGTATGTTTAATTCTCATTGTATTTACAAAGTCCAGTAATTTGGCGTTAGGGAAAGAACTATAAATAAAACCAATGACAAACTAAACATTTCTTTATTTATTAATAAACAAAAATCTGTGTAAAGTGTCTAATCTTTAAAATTACTTAAATTAAGTATTAGAAGTTAGTGATTAACTAATGTTGAAATGAAATATAAAAATATAAGATTTCCTTAAATGATTTAGTAATGATGTTTTTGGGGTTTCCTATTGTTTAGAAGTATCAAACAACGGTATGTAAAAATGTAATTGAAAAAGTGATATTATAATAAAATTAAATAAATTTCATATAGAGTCACGTCAACAATATAAGTTAACAATAAAGATAAAAATGTAAAGGTAAATAATATGGATGCAATAGCTCTTTGTTACAATTGCATATAATTTAAGCAAGTATAGTTAGCTAAGACAGGGTTGTTACAATTCTATCCAGCCCCCCAAAAAAACACATGGGTTTTAATTAAAACTACCCACTTAAAAAACAAAAAACTTAATATATTTTGAATACAAAGTAATTGTCTAATTTCTTAAAGTAGTTAGTCTATTTTCCTTTTAATATTTAAAATATGATTAATTACTTTAAATAAAAATGTAGATAGATTGGAAATGGAATTAAACATACTAACATAGGACTAGATCAAACTAATGTTATTGAATATTTTAATAAATACACATACAATTTAAATTTAAAACATTCTTTTGTAAGAACCAAATTTTACTAACATGATTGCATGAAAGTCTTATTTTGAGTTTTGTTAACTAATGTATATTGTTTTAATTCCTTAAAAAAATTGATTTATAAAATATAATATTATTGCTAGGCGTGGACGTTATTTTTTTTTTTAAAGTAACAGTCTTGGCACTAATTAATATGTTAGAATGATTGGTCAAATCAGATAACATACATAATACCTTTAATCACACCACAACAAACCCAATAAAACCTAATATAGTCCAACTTCTTTTTTTAAATAGCCCGGAGTTTTTCAAGCCTGAGCTAAGATCTATTCATTGAGAATAGAATGGTTTGAATTTCTAAAAAGTTAAACAATTAAAAATAACAATTCTAGAATCGTACTTGTGTGTATGTATGGTATTTGAAAACACACGCACACACATACAAGGACACAAACATGTTTGGTTTGTGATCTTCCTCCTGCCCACAATTTATAAGCGAAGGGTGTCCAAATTAATGTATATACTCAATCGAGTTCGGTCATTTTCAGCTTTATACAATTAATATAAAGATTTAAACAAAACTCATCAAATTAGACATGTCTTTACTCACAACACCATACTTTAAAATTAGCAGGATCAATCTTGCTTAAAATGTTTAGGGTTTGAAAAAATAAATAAATGGTCCAGTGCACCGCACAGACATTCCTTTATGGGCTACTGGCGACAAATTATGAAAATTTCTTCCCTAATTGTAATATACAATGGAAGTAAACCAACTCTTGGTTGGTTACTAAATGAGAAAGAATGTAAAATTGTGTAGTATTATACATTTTAATTTACGTGAAAATGTTTATAAAGTGATAATTTTCCATTAATTTATCACAAAATAAAATACTGTCAAAAATGTTTCAAAGCAAAAAAAAAATCAGTTATTTTAATAGATATAATGTAGTTCTGATAATTTATAAATGCCAGCCTATTAACATAGAAAATTTGAGTGTTTCCTCAAATTGAAGCTATACCACCGAAAAAAGACTAGTGCAGAATTTCTCTGTTTTTCTTCCTTGGATATTATATACTCGTATATATATATATATATATATAGGTCAGTGGCACACCCAATAGAGGGAAAACTGGGAATTTGTCTCCCCCAAGACTCAAAACTAGTTTAATAAATTCATTAATTATGTGATTGTTAAAATAAAAAGCATTAAAGATGTGTCGAGTGCATAAGATACCTTTTAAAACCAGGTTTACAATTCATATTTCAAAAGGGATAAATGCTCTACACATTAAAATAACCCCTGAATTTCCTAATGAAAAAAAGCAAATTCATACTAGACTCTATATATTGTATGCAAGGCCAAAGCCAGATAAATGTTGAATTAAAACTACCTTATTTACTGTTTAAAAATAACAAAAATAAATACAAGGAACGATCTATATCTTCTAGTATTGTGATTGCCAAAAAAATCTAACTCGAAATTTCGATAAATGTCAACGTTTCATGACCCCCTGAAACCAAAAACATTTCCGCAATGTCATCTCTCTGTCCGTCACTTTTCCCTTAGTACCCCTTTTATATACTTAAACCTTATTTTTAACTTATTACATAACCCTTAAAAATTAATTTGAGTTAATTTTTACCCTTTTTAATCTTTTTAGTTACCCTAAACTATTCCTCCGGGCAAAGCTGTACTTCATGCTAGTAATATATAAAAACAAAAGTGAGTTTAGGTGTGTGTTTAGAAAAATCTAAGCCCCTTCAAAATAGGATGAAAAATTGAAATTTTGAAGATCTTTAGAAGGACCACCTCATTTAACAAGGAAAATTTACAAAATGAGGAATTTCAAAATTTGGCTCTAGGACTTGGAGGAGGGAGTCAAAATAAGAAAGACGTTTTAACTTTGGTAGAAAATTGGAATTTGGGGAAAAGGTAGAAGGACTACTCCAGAAAATAAGAAATGTTAAAATTTAAGAGTGAACGCTGAGCGTAAAATTTAAATTATGTTTGCCATAGTTAGCTTGGTATTGTGCAAGGAGTAATTATATAAATGCTAGCAGCCGGATGTTGAACGTCCTAATTTGAATAGTTTGATATAATAAAAAGAATGGATCAGTCTGCTAGTAAATTATAAAAGTGTGATGATTCCACCCTAAACCATTATTTGAAATAAGTCTCTTCTCTAGCCCCCTCCCCAGTAAACACAAAATAATATTTAGTCACAAAAGAATGTCTAGCTATCTGGACAGTTATTATGTTATGGTCAGATAAATAAATCGAGCGTTGAACAATGACGTTGTAAACAATATCCCGTCCTAATTCATGTGTTCATGAAGGAGGCGGGACATTACAATTCGTTTACCTATGTTGCATCCCCTGATGGCAGCTTGAAATAACTAATGAAATCTATCCTCTCTATAAAACTCTATAGTTTAGCAACCTCTATGTTTTTTTTTGTTTGTTTTGTTTACCATGACAATGATTGTTAGAAGTTATAAATGAAAAAGGACGCGAAAGAAAAGTGACGCGCTGGTTTAGAGACATGGGAAAAAAAAATGTGAATGAATGTAAATAAAAAGGATTGGATTTGAGGTATGAAGTTTTTCGTTCTATTAGCGAGAGCCGGTTAGAGTCGAGGACTGGACCTCAATTTTCTCTGAAACGGGGAAGATTGTTCATTTTTGAAGACCTAGAAGTGTGTGTGCTACAGACATTATCAGAGAAGGGTATGCAACTTGTGTTTGGCATCATCACCTCAAATACTACAGGAAAACGCGTGAGATGTTTTTATTATTATTGACAGTTCAGGACCACTAATTCGCAGTTACCACCAATTTATATGTTATTTTACTTAAAGGCTCTTATGCCGCAATGTTTCACGGCTTAGATTTTATAAATTACTCTGGTACCGGATAGGTAGGACTTTATTTTAAAATAACAACTGCCACAATTAATATATATATATATATATATATATATATATATACACACACACTATTTGATTATTTGAATCTTAGATATTTAAAATTTCACTATACTTATAATATGATTTTTTTCTTTTCCTTTACTTCTATTTTGGTTACATTTATGTTCCACCCTTCTGGTGAGATTGTTGGTCCCTTTTTCTAGCTCATAATAAGAGTAATTTAATTTGTGAGTATCACTTAACTCACTGGCGCCCACCCGTTTATTTCACTAGAATTTAGCACTTCACGACGAGCTACAGGATTACCGTGGATACATATCAGAGGGTAAGTTTACCTGGTAATTATGTCTATTGCTACTGGGCCACATTAAAGCCACAAAAATATCTTTCCTTGCTACATCACCACGGATACCTCGAGAGGTTAGAGTCTCAGTTTTTTTAGGTGCTCTATCGACTGAGTTGGTTTTTTGAGGGAGTGAGGTTATTAATACTACCCCCCCTATAACGTTACAACGTTCATGTAGTGACAAAAAAAATTGCTTAAATAATATTTGTTTAAAATAAATTAATAAAAATGCACAGCATTTGTCAAACCAAAAACAGTTTGTAACATAAATCATATTTGTAGTTGTCAACACGAAATTGATATTTCAAATACATAAAATGCACACAAGTTTGTAAAACAATAAATTAAAAAGGGGATTAGTCATAAATGTTAACACTAAGTCAATATACTATTTAAAAAAATTCCGTAGCTTATGGTAACAGCCGTTATTTAAAAAAATGTTCTTCACTAATTTAACACCCTTTAACATTGGCCCTAATCTTTAGTTTACTTTTTTAAATAACCATAAATATTTGTATTTACCTAATGAGTTTATAGGAATAAAATATTTAAAATTCTCTTAGAAATAAACAAATACAATATATCTATTGACATTCTATATTTGACATCTTTTCTAATCAAAAGAGGAGTGGTGATTTCACGGTCAAAGCTCCTCAATTTGTCGATTCGTGTAAAGTTTTTTTTAATGAGAAAAACAATATGCATTTTAAAAAAATGCATAAAAGTTAGCACAAATAGCTATTTGGCATTTTAGTTAGGTTTTCCCCGGCTCCTATAATGAGCACAGCCCCCTAGATAAGGCCATGCTCGACGTTCTTCGACTTTAGTTTTTAGCTCATTGCATTACTAACCGTTCGAACTATACAAATTTACTCCCGTTAATAGGGTAGGGGTGATGAAGGTAGAATATAGGTGAAATGTACCTATACTTGCATATAGAAATAAAAGAATAACATTTAGAAAAAATATTTCGAGAATGACCAGCTGCGAATTGAACCCCGATCTCCCCGTTGCCAGTAGGCAAGACTAAATGAGACTTGCATTTAGTTTACGTGCTCACTAGTGCAGCCATAAATGATTTTAGTTGAGATTGTTATTCCTATTCTCCTACAATATTTGGTTTTGTATTTGTTGCGCTATCTTTATGCTAGCAGTTTGGTCGACTTCACTGGTCTTGGAGTAAAGTGCTCGCCTCAAGACCCGGTGTTCGTGGGTTAAAACCCCGCCGGGTCAAAGGATTTCTTTCAAGTGATAACAATTCATAGCATAACTTCTTTTGGAGGTAAAGTAAAGCCATTGGTCCCATGTTGATTGTGGTATGTAAGATAACCATGTAAGGTTTGTGAAAATACCTTTCCCGGCAAACTTGTTAGGCCCTTTTGTTCTCACTCATAAAAATTCTCGTGTGCTTATATAATCATTTGGTTCAGAAAGCGCACGTTAAATACAACAAATAAATAAAACTAGTAGTTGGACCCGTTCCTTACCCACGCAATAAAAATTCAAATAATCAAATTAATACGTTTAATACCAAACAAATTATTATCATTAATCCGGCCCTGCTACTATCCATCTGTTATACACATTTTAATTATAATAACGGAGTAGAGCTAAGGAAGATATATATTAACGTAAGCGTATCTGCATTTGCGTGAAGGAAGTGTGGATAAACACTTAGGGAAGAACAGCCCTTGGTCCACGTGGCTGAGATTTGAACCCAGAACTTTCAGCTACGAGCAAACCAAATATGATCCTGAAACTTACCTCGCGCACCCAACGATTCAGATATATTGAATAATTGTTCGATAAAATATCTCTTTAAAATATTTATTAGTGTTGTGATTTATGAAAACATTTTCTTTCGAACTTAATAGTTTTAGTTCTTACGTTGCATTAAATAAACTATTAATATTTTTAATGAACAGTTATAAATGAGAAAATATGTGTTTTATTATTACTATTATTAAACTATTAGGAGTGAAGATGTATACATTGTTAGCTAATCTAAATACCTGTTTCATATTCGATATAGATACAATTTAAATTCTAATACTTACCGAGGAATAGCTATTTCATTTATTTGTTTGGAGTTTTATACTTTATAGGGTGGTGGTTTATTGTTCCCCATAGGCACTGTTTTAATTATATTATTATTATTATTATTATTATTATTATTATTATTATTATTATTATTATTATTAGCACCCGTTCGGTTATATCTACTTACGCTAAGGTGCAATGGTAGGGTGATTGTGAGATCAAATGGAGGACCTACAGTTTAACGTGGGATCCGAACCACTGTGGAGGCCTGGCACTCCACACATTCACAAGTTGTGATTAATACACGTCTTGTCAGAGGTGAAGGATTGAATCCCGGACCCATAGCAGAGAAGTCTCAAACTAGTTTACTTAGTGAAACTTGATAAATTTGTTTGAAACTATCACAAATATATCAACACCAAAAAAATCACACATGGACTAAATAAATAAAATATTACTTAAAATGTATTGCATTTTTATAGTAAGAAAAACAAACAAAAACATTAAAACTATTCTCACTGAAGAATGTCTATTTGAAAACCAGTTTGGGACGTCAGTTGCAACACACCCTCATGGAACTGTGAGGGGAGCTAGCGGGTCGTTGAGCGGTGGAGGAAACGGCTTCACGAGACAAACACACTAACCGGCCGGTAGACTCAAATTTAAAAACAATGATATTCTCTTTTAAAAAATACAACACTTGATGTGCTGGTTCAGATAACTGTTCAGGTGAAAAGGTATTCAATTATGCAGGGGGTGAAATAATAATTGTTTATGTATTTTTTTAAGTTTATTTTTAATTAATAAATATAGTTTTTTAAAATACGACCCTTGTTCGAATTATTAATTAAAATGCATATTTTAATATTGTTTTTAAAAAATCTAAATTATTCAGGAAATAGCCAAAGAAACAATCTTTTTGAAAACAGAGACATAAAATTTTTGAAAAGGTATTTTGGGCGTAATCATGGAAGAAAAATCATAAAAATTATTTTAAAACGTTGAAGTTCAATATGTTATATCTTTTTAATGGTTGGATTTACAAAAACCAAATAACTTTTGTTGTAACAAACAACCTTTATTTTAATAGGAGAAAAATTTACAAATCTATTAAATAATAACTACTATCATATTTAAGGAGTTTAGTAGTACAAGTATTTATATATTTGGTGGGAGTTCCCCTTAAGAGCACCTTCATTCTTATAACGGAGTCTCTCACGTCCATGAGATAACATATCCTCAAGGCAGCGAGGGATGAATGTGGAATTGGGCGATGTTGGACAAAGGACGTTAGAATAGTTATACTGGGGGATCAAGGTTGTCGAGTGAACATCACTTCGTCAGATGGAAAACATAAACTTTTGTGAGTTAAACAGCATAGGATGTACATGAACACTTAATTTACAATCTAACTAATAAGTGTGTAATCATCATGTTGCCGTGGCGTGTGGATATTTGAAGCACTTTCTTTATTTCACTCTTGCTATATTTTTTATTTTTATTTTCAATAATATTGTTTATTATTATAATTAGTATTATTATTTATCATGTTTAATTTAATCTGTATGTTTATGCTTTCCTCGGTTTCATGGGTGAGTTTTTGCATGCTTTTATTGAATTTTATATTCTTCTATCATGAGTAAGGTTCAAACGTTGGCAGCACTAACTCAAACTAGTGTACACTTCAAGAACTCTGTTCATTCAACACCTGCGACACAGGAAATCCCCCCTCCTTGCCAGATGTTTGTCCCCATAAAACAAGGGAACATTAAAGAGAACAGCCTGCACGTCAAGCTGATCTGCCCACCTAAATGAGAAAAATTCAGGTCTTGACGAGGAGTCTGTGTTGACTAATAGTAGACCTACGTGATCCTCGGCGCTAACTCCATGATCCTGGAGACCTCCTAGCAAAGCATTGATTTGCTCCTCGAACCAGGTTTGAGCGTCACGATCGCTCTCTGGCGTCCCTAATTGTATTATCAATTCACGCCGGGCATAATAAAAATCCGCTTTAATTGCTTAATTCTCGCTTTGATGATTTGAAGAGGGATACCATTCGACAGGGCTGGTTTAACGGGCCAATAAATCCCGATTGTGGCGCTGAAGATGATCCGGCTGTCGCCGCCACCACGGGTTGTGGGAGGACCGTGGACCCCGTCTGCCTCAGCGCAGCTTTGGCTCGAACACCGTCTCCCTTGCTTGGTGGTGGAGCACAGGCTGTGGGGGGATGGGGGCTCACTACCGGTAGCGGCGAGAGGATCGAACCACTATTTTCACCCTCCATTTGAACTATAGCACAAAAGCACGTGTCAAAGTAAGCACTTTAAATAAAATTGTTCCAAACATACGTGTATTTTTTTCTCTTTAAAACTATACCACAAAATGTATAATACATTTCAATTTCAATCTACTTTTGGTATTAGTATAATATGTTACAAATTTTCCTAAACATAATTGCTTTAATTGTTAATAACATTCGCAAAGTGTGTATAATAAAATACACTTGAACTTTAGTACAGCTACAAATACAGTCCAGGGCAGTTAATTTATCACTATGAAGGGATAAACCTATATTTTCATCCATGCCAAGAATCTAACCCGGGACCCCCTCACAAAGTGTGTGTAATAAATACACTTGAACCCTAATACAACTACAAAATTTAATCCAGGGCAGTTAATTTATCATTATCAAGGATTAATCCTACATTTTCATAAATGCCGAGAATCGAACCCGGGACCTTTCGCAAAGTGTGAGTAATAAAATACACCCTAGGACAGCTACAAACACAGTACAAGGCAGTTAATTTATCACTATGAAAGGTTAAACCCTCATTTTCACCCCCTGTCTGTAATCGAACCATGGTCCCTTGACTTGGCAAGCAAAAAAATTATCATGCGCAAACATATAGGGTTTGTCTTTCTCTCTCTCAATTTAATGATCGGCTAAATCAACAATACAATTTCTCCTGTATATTTATTTGAATGCCTGTAAGAAATATCTGTAACCTTAAAACACATAGTTCCCCCTTTTAAAGCCGTATAAACGGTCGAAACAGACTTTCAACGCTATCACTTGGCCTAATAAGCAAGCACAACTACACATACTAGTCATGAATGAAATAAGGTATTGCAGGGAATACATGTATTTACACAAATGTGTAAAAATAGATATTGATACTAGAAAGTGGACAGAATTAAGTTTACTCATGGTGGAAATAATTTTATTTAGAATTAAATAAAAAACAATTTAATTTATATACGTGACTATTTTCCAGTCTAAGCCCCGAGACATTTATTTTTCATTCATAAAATGCTAAGACTAGTTCATCCACAAACACGATCCGCTGGCTGATAATTTATCAAGCCAACATTTTTTAACCATGTCAGGAAACGAACCCGGGACCAATAGTTTATTATACAGATACTGTTTTCCAGTCTAAAGCCCTTGTCACTTGTTTTATATTCATAAAATGATAAGACTATAACATCAGTAAACCCTGTCCGCTGGGTGATTAATCTATCCCACCAATATTTTTAACCATGTCGGGAAACGAGCCCTGGACCAATAGTTTACTATACAGACACGCTATCAAATGCGCTAAGGTGGTGGCTGAATATTTAATCCAGTATATTGCAAACGTGAATTTAATAAGTGGCTAATGTGACAATTATAATTTTCTCTCTTTGAATGTTTGTAATGACAAGAGCTAATATTCTCGAAACGGTCAGCTGACAAAAGGTTTAGGTATGCTGTCGAAATAATGTTGGTTTGGGGGAAGAGAGAGCACAAATAACTGTCTTTTTCCAAACTAGTGGCTATAGTATAGTTATCTATAGACAGTACTAAAATATATAATAGCAAACTTACATATCAGCCGGTCTATCGCGTCCAATTCACCTCAAACATCGGGGAGCGAATTTCCGCTAGCATCGGTAGGGTTCTTGGGGCTGAAGGCTGACGGCAGCGTGAGGACGACGGTGGCGCCATGCAGAGCACCGCTCTCTTCTAGGAGGTGCGTCGGTACAAGGCCCTCACTTCGCCGCTTTCAAGAGGCAGCGCCCACACACCCGTCGCTAAACCCTCTTAAGGCGCCACGCGGTCTCTCAGGCCAGCATACAACACACATGGATCCCAGTAGTCTGCAATTAAATAAATACATATTAATTACTGTCGTGAGAAAAACTACGCACCCATCACGATCAAATCTATAGCAGGATGTTAATTACCCACGGACCAGTCGCCATCCACCAGGCAAATTCCGTCCTCGCTAAAAACTGTATATGATCCGGTCTACTCGGCGCTACCGATGTTGCAGGTGGAGGGGGTTAGTTTTCTTGAAAGTCTGTCAAAGGAACAAATGCCGCTTTAAAGCTAAGACGTAATAAGCAAAATAGTTACCATTAAAATATACAAATTGGTTTAAAACATACCCGAATTAAACCAATTTTCCAGCGCGTCGAAACTCATTATGATGTTTACTACCCGCAATTATTAATTATAATAACCGAATGTAATGATTTCAAGGTATATATATATATAGTCGCTTCAAAGGGTGTGCCACCTGTAAATATGGCGGCCTGTTATTGCGTGATAAAATTATTTACGCATCGGTGATCCACTTAAAGGAGCCTGTAAGTACCGTTCGATTTCATTCGTTCTAGCAACCCCGGTAAGCATGGTCGTGTCAGCCAGCCACTGGCTAGGCGGTCCGAAATGCCACGACGGGCCCGCTATCCATCCACTGCGTTCGTTTCCTACGGGTACACATCACGCCCTGTAACGGAAGGAGGTAGGGTTTAAATCCCCGCCCACAAGGTTGACAAACGCTAATTTCATCTTTAAAATCCTGACAAATGTGGGTGCACATTTCACCTGGTCACAAAAAAATCATTCAGCAATCTTGATTTAAAAATGACGAATTTAATTTGCGAGACATAACATTATATTTGATGCTGAGCTAAAGGACTCGACCTCGATTCCCGTGTCAATAAGGAGTAAGCATAAATAACAGCTTTGGTTATTTGAAACCTTCTATATGTTTGCAATTCCCAGCAAAAACAATACTTTTACTGCCTCCAAAGGTTTCTGATTCGAATCCCATGTTCAGGTGTCAATGATGCGCAACCTGCAAGGTTGACAAACGCTAATTTCATCTTTCAAACCCTGAAAAATACCTCGGCACATTTCTCCTGGTCTCACCACGTCTAAAAGTTTATAGTTCAGACGAGCTGAATAATCACCTTTTTTTCTTTCACTCCAGATCTTTCCACCGATATACCATTTTTTTCTGCATGAAAACACGCACCTTTTTTAATTTTTTTATGCACCCGTGATACTTTTTTATCCACCAGTACAATCCTTCACCTACCTGATTATTAATTGTTTGTATATATATTCTAAATTGAAACCATCCGACTGTGTACATATATTCAAATACTCTTTAAGCTGGACTTTGTAAATTAATACCACGGCCACTATTCCCACTAAGGGCTCAAGAAAATGATTATTGTTTCCTCTACACCTAAACCTGTATAATTTACTTCAATTCATCGGACCATATTTGATCCCTGTCACTGGCAAAAAATACTAGATCCTTGGGTAGCTCCCTATTGTTTCCGCATCGGTGATTGCCCTAGCCCAAACTACTTACAGTTATATTTCATTCGCACTAGCTCTCTCGCCGAGGATAGACGTCTATTTCCGGTGCTCCGGCTAGAGAGATCCAACAGAACAAATGCAGGAATAGTTCTCGCCCTGTGACGGGAGGGGGTTCGAGTCCCTGCAAGGTTAACAAAGGCTAATTCCTTTTATAAATACAAACCATATTTTGTTGCGTTAAATGTCCCGGGTTCGAACCCCTTATCCAGGTGTCAATGATAGAGTAAGCATAAATAATAGCCTTAGCCGTTTTCACATTTCAACTCAGCGCAAATCATGCTATATCACTAATTTTATTATTCTGTCTGTCTCTCTCAATCAGGCAAATATATCCAGATGGTGTTGGAGGGTTCAGTTGTCAATGATGTGCAAATGTGGATACACATCTCGCCCTGTGACGTAATGGTTCAAGTTCCATAGAGGGTGACAAACGCTAATTACTTCACATTTTAAACCCTGGTAAATGCTGTTACACATTTCACCTGGTCAAAATCAGCTCTTATCTCACGCTTGCCCGAAGAGATTAGTTGGAATCCCTGTCGCGTGTGTGTACAGAGGCCGGTTTTCTCCCTCATCATCCATGTCTTGTGCCCCTGACGAGTAGCAAGACGCAGTTCTAAATACCGATAAGCTTAGCTTCGTCTATTAGCGAGGGAGGGGGGGGGCGCGCAAGGAGGGAGGGGTATTGAATCCAGGTGGACCGTGTTGCTCTGCCTTCACACAAATGCAGGTACATTTTATATCTTCCTCAGTCCGGATATTACTTAAGAATGTATGCAGTTATATATTATTTCGTCGAAATATAGTTGCGAATATTAAATTCAGGTTACTCAATTCAATATTACCTATGAATTAATGAAAGTGTTAAATATTATTCCAACAAAATATAGATGCGAATATTAAATTATTTTTTATGTTGTTATAAGTGGCTCGAGTAATAAAACTGTAGTTTTCACTTTATACTTGGGTAGCAATCTAGCGTCACAATGCATTGTATACTTGCATCGATGGTCACATGGTCTAAGATGTCACTAGACGGCCGATTACGTTTACAAACATTACGTTTGACTTTTTCACTACAATCAAATGCGGGTACACATTCTACCTGGTCTTGAAAAATCTATTCGACCGGCAAAACCCCTTCTAATATGGTGGGGGTAGAGGAATTACGACCGTTTTAAAGATATCGAGGCTCGAATTACGGTGTGTACGCCTTCCAAATTGCCACCTGTAAATATGGCGGCCTATTATTACGCAATAAAATTATTTCCACATCAGTGATCCACTTAAAGGAGCTTGGAAGTACCGTTATATTTCATTCGTGTTAGCAACCCTGGCAAACACGGTCATGTCAGTCAGCCACTGGCTAGGAGGCCCGATATGCGGTGAAGGGCATATTATCCATCCATTGCGATTGTTTCCTTTGGGTACACATCACGCCCTGCGATGGGAGGAGGTAGGGTTTTAATCCCCTGCCTGCAAGGTCGACAGACGCTAATTTCACCTTTCAAACCCTGACAAATGCCTGTGCACTTTTCTCCTGGCCTCGCCACGACTAAAAGGTGATCATTTAGACGGGCTGAATAATCACCTTTCTTTCACTCTAGGCAGTTTCACCGACATACCACTTTTTTCTGTATGAAAACACGGCTATTTTTTCTTATGCACCCGGGATACTTTTTTATCCGCCAGTACAATACTTCAACTACCTGATTATTATCTGTTTGTATATATATTTTAATTTGAAATCATCTGACTGTGTGCATATAATCAATTACTCTTTAAACTGGACTTGTAAACTTGTATGTAAATAAATATTCCAAGTATACTTTTGATGGTGTGAGACATATTTGTAAAAAACTTTCGGTACTAATATTTATATCACTTTTAGAAGGAGAGACAAAACTTTATATTTGTTGAAGTGCCAAAGGTCCCAGGGTTTTAATCCCGTGTCAATCTGGAGTATATTAGATTTGGTTATTAGAATCTACATAGATTGCTAAAACTCAACAAGGTTCTTTGGCTTAGGGGCATTCAGAGAGCTACGACCCGTTGCTTCAAAGGACCCGGGGTTCATGACTTCCACAGGGTGGGGGGTCGTTGGCACACTCTTTCAACTTGGGGTTGTTGAGACATAACATTTTCCACATGGAGGCATCTGACCCCCACTCGCCTTTTCCGAGACACATGGGTATTGGTGGAGGGAGGGGGAAAGGAAGTAGAAGATTGGTATTACAAGCTGTGGGTAAGTGAAAGGAGGGTCTGCTCGCATTTAAGGTCATATGTACATAATTATTTTTCACCGTTAGAAAGAGTTTTATTCTATGAAATGTTACACATCAAAAATGTATTTGTAACTATTTTTATTCAAGAGCTATGAGGGTAAGAAACTTCCATTTTTACGTTTTCCAAATCTAATTTTAGGCCACACTTTTGAAATAAAATTTTGAAAATTAAAATTCAGTATACCTATTTGATAAAAATGGGATTTTACCGTAGGTATAAGCATACTCTATATAAATATACTTAAAGTTCCCTTAAAATCAAAACAATTCAACAATTGTTTATTAATACTAATTTATCTATAATATTAAATATTAAAAATTCAGATTTATATATGCAAAGTTTTACTGAATAACTTAATTTACGTATGACATAAAAATATGCACTGAAATTCCAAGTTGGCTCACGGGATCAAAACTTTGTAGGGAAGTGTAGCTTAGTCGACAAGAACGGGTGATAGCCACCTCCACAGCAGTTACTCCAGCTATTATCACAGACACACAAGTAATCTGCAGTCCTTGCGAGATTTCTGTCTGAACGATCATTCACAAGTTGTCTCTTGAAATAGTTAGACTCATATTGTAGTGATATTGATATTTATACCACTGCCAGGGTTATTTCGTTATTGAAACATGTTGTATTAACTTTTAGATTTGTGTTTTATCTGTGATCTCTGTGAACTGTAAGGAAACTATATATAAATATATATAATAATAATTAACATAATAAACAATGGTTCCTTCCATCACAACCTGGAAAACGTCCAGCTTTGAAACCGAGAATAAGCATAATGTATTATATAGGCAGATAGGCTTTATGTTTATTTTATAAGTTAGGGGTTTACAGAATCAGAAACACAGAATATACAATCTAGTAAAATTCGAGTTTATTGCTGCAAGTTCCTAGTAATTTTTTGAATACATATTTTTTGCCTGATTCAAGTCCTTATCGAAGTTTAGCTTTATATAATATATGCTCGCTTTGAAATAATATATTATTATATGTCACATGACTTGCATAAATGAACAACGTAATCATCAGTTTTGTTCAATTTTCTCTCTCTCTCGCGTATATATATAAAATTACAACTTATATATATACTATATTTATCTTTATAATACGCTTTATCTCTATTAAAAAATCATTATTTGCCTGTTTTTTAATAGAATAAATAATATACATTTCGAAATGATAATTTAGGCCTTAATATTGTTTCTTTTACAGAGAAGACTTGTGTGATACGGAGTACATGTCAAGTGTGGTAGAACTCCCTCCTTACTCAAATGATAACATTATTAGACATGAGTATTCTGATGTTGAATGTACCGATTCAGAACTCCAAAGCTCTGAAGAAGATGATAGTTGTTAGATTAATTCAATAGAAAATGAGGAATTTTGAGTTGTATAGGAAAGTGACGATAGTTGTTAGATTAATTCAATAGAAAATGAGGAATTTCGAGTTGTATAGGAAAGTGACGATAGTTGTGAGATTAATTCAATAGAAAATGAGGAATTTCGAGTTGTATAGGAAAGTGACGATGACATACCAAGATTATTAATAAGAAAGATACCTCCGTCAAAAATAATATAATAGGAAACATGGATAGATATTTAATATTTTCTTAAACAAATGCAAATAATCCCACAATATGTACACTCCGTCGCGATTGTAAGGTAGCAACTTATTCAATCAGCCAGTGCGGTATGCTATAGCTCCACACATGACTGCAGGTTAGTTTGCCTAGCTACGCCCAAGGCCGGATTTAAAGAAAGCATTAAGTCCTATAATTATTTATTGCGTGTAGGGAAGGAGTGATGGGGGAGGGGTTATGTCTTTTTGCGATGTTCAAATAGTTTGATCAACTAAATTAATTTCTTTTTTGTTCCCTTCATAATAAAACAAATTATTCGTTATATACATAGCTAATTAATTATGTCTAGTCTCATTAATAAATTGGGCATTATTTTGGCAGCAGTGCTACCCACATTTATTGGTTTTACATGGTAACATAAAGCCGGTTTACCTCTTTTCAGAATATTTATTACTGTGAATACCTAATTATGAATTTATTAATGATTAATTATTATATTACACATATGTAGTGCAAATAATAAATTAAATCTAAAAGATTTATTTATACTTTATTTTTAAGACGCTGAGTTAAAAAAAAAACTTATATAACTTAAGGATCCTAATCCTGATTTAAAATTGCTTATATTATTTCCAGGTGGACAAAAAAAAAGATATTTGATAAAATCTTATCCATTGGACATATTTTAGTTATAAAAGGTAATTTATTTGTTTCATCAAAGGTACTATGACTGTATATATAGCTTTGTGGTACCAAAGTTCGATTTCATACTTTATTTAATGATACCAAAACGGCCACAATATAACGATTAGTAAATATAATTTTATAAATACTTTGATTGATAAAATTGTTGCTTATTAAGATTTACTTTTATTATCATTTTCTAATAAATTAAATATATAATGTTAACTGTGGGTTTTTTCTGTGTTTTTTTACTAAATAAATTCTGGAAATTCAAACCATAATACTGGTTATGTCATCTGCAAGTATTAATAATATCAGAGTGGGGAGGTTTAAATGAATGAAAAGCAGGGAGTAATTTTGTTTTGGATTTACGAGTTTAAAAACACTTTAAATGATATCAATGCTTTTTTAAGGTTTAGAGTATAAATATCTTTAAGTAAAAAAGTATTGTAACTTCTTTACTGTGTTTAATGTGACCTGTCGGTCGAGGGGTAGAGTGTCAGACTTCAGTGACAAAGATCCATCGCATGTCAGGCCACCACTTCTCTTGAGACTTTCAGTCCAATTATATATATATATATATATAAAAAAAAATCTAATATTGAATGGATGAAATTCCTATAGATATAAATAAATGCACAACAATGGTATGAATTGAACCATAAATATTAGGAGTATGATATTTTAACATAAAAGTAGTCGTGCAGACTAAACAAAATACATCATTTATATGTTCTTGAAATTAGCTTGGAAGGAGTAATAACTGTTGGCTTACTGCAAGACATATATGTTTATAAGATGTATGAGAGTTAACTACATTCAAAACTGCCAATATTTTGCTAGTGCATTATTTGATAAAGTGATACAACCTTTTTTTAGACAAGCGCCATTTAACTACTCTACGCTATACTCGGACCTTCACGGCCAGCTAGCACACACGCACACACACACACACAACGAACTATTTATTCATATGTTTGAACGTCAGGAAAACTTCACTGTTTCTCAGATAACCTTGATATAGTCAATCTTAAATCAATAGAATAAGGAAAGGGTATTTAAAGGAATTGCATACACAATCTTGTTGAGAGTTTTTTAATTTTAGCAGTGCGTCTTACTACCCGTTCGAACAATACGCTTCAGTAATAACCATTCTAAAGAGCTAGGAATTGGGATGGTTGAATAAGGCATGTAACCCAGATGAGTAGCAGAGGCGGGTGAAATATATAATATTATATTACATATAAATATTATCCTATAGTTCACTCTGAACTATATTATCCTCTTCGCGGAAGAACGGAATTTCACCTTTCAGCTGACTCACAAAATCCATTATCAATAGGCTTATCAGCAGTTCCAGGGACTCACAGCAAAACACTTGATTAAACTAATGTTAAAACCTACCTGGATATAAATACTACATAACTTAAAGAAAAACTGTACTGCAATCGCTTATGTGGTTATAAATATCCTAGATAACATATACACAACATCTATACGAAACTTTAACAGGGTCGCGAAACCCAAAACCTAAATATATCATGCTACAATTTGCCTGGTTAATATCCTACAGAATGTAGAAAACTACTTCGGAATTGGTTTGCTGTTTCAGAGATATACACAAATATTCGGCTGGTCCTTCACTGAGACTCACAATACAAAACCTGATTATATCATGCTAAAACATGCATGGATAAATATCATACAAAAAAACTACATCCCAATCGGTTAAGTGATTCCAGAGATATATACACATATCCAGCTGACACTTCATCGAGACTTACACCAAAACACCCGATTACAATTATTACACTAAAAAATGCCTGGATAAATACTCTACAGAATTCTAAAAATAACACCACAGTAATCATGTGGTTCCATCAATGTATACAAACAATCGGCTGGCCCTTCACCGGGACTACCACTGAAACATCTTATTATAAACAAATAATGTTAAAACCTGCCTAGATATTGCTCCAGTATAGAAGTAAAAACTATACCGCAATCTGTTAAGTGGTTCCATAGATCCTAAGCTACAGATCTAAATAAAACCAGCCGTATCTTTAACGGAGACTCAAACCATTACTGTATGTATGCAAGATCCTATCGAATATAAATAAAGGCACCACAACCGGTTATGAAGTTCCATGTATATTTAGCAACAGACACATTTTTAAAAACAGTAAATATATAATATATATAATATTATTAGTAGCGCGTCTTACTACCCATTCGTATTATACACACTTACGCTAATGTGTAATGGTAGGGTGATTGTGAGATGAAATGGAGGCCGTGGGATCTGAACCATGGAGGCTTGGCATTCCACACATTGACAAGTTGTGATTAATACACGTCTTGTCAGAGGTGGAGGAAGGTTTTAGAAATAAAATCAACCCGTGCCGGAGCCGAGGATGGAACTCTAGACCTCTGTCACCGAAATCTGACACTTTACCCCTAGACCAACAGGTCACATTAAAAATAGTAAAGAACTTACAATACTATTTTACTTAAGGATATTTAGACTCTAAACCTTAAAAAAGCATATATATCATTTAAAGTGTTTTTAAACTCGTAAACCAAAAACAAAATTTCTCCCTGCTTTTCATTCTTTAAACCTCCCCACTCTGATATTATCTTTAATACTTGCAGATAACATGACCAGTATTATGGTTTGGACTTCCAGAATTTATTTAGTAAAAAATAAAAATCAGAAAAAAACCACAGTTAACATTATATATTTAATTTATTAGAAAATGATAATAAAAGTAAATCTTAATAAACAACAATTTTATCAATGAAGTATTTATCAAATCTCTTAATTAATCGTTATATTGTGGCGGTTTTGGTAAAATTAAATAAAGTATGAAATCGAACTATGGTACCACAAAGCTATATATACAGTCATAGTAATTTTGAAGAAAAAATAAATTACCTTTTATAACTAAAATATGTCCAATGGATAAGGTTTTATCAAATATCTTTTTTTTGTTCATTCAGAAATAATATAAATAATTTTAAATCAGGATTAGGACCCTTAAGTTATATAAGTTTTTTTTAACTCAGCGTCTTAAAAATAAAGTATAAATAAATCTTTTAGATTTAATTTATTATTTGCACTACATATGTGTAATATAATAATTAATCATTAATAAATTCATAATTAGGTATTCACAGTAATAAATATTCTGAAAAGAGTAAACCGGCTTTATGTTACCATGTAAAACCAATAAATGTGGGTAGCACTGCTGCCAAAATAATGCCCAATTTATTAATGAGACTAGACATAATTAATTAGCTATGTATATAACGAATAATTTGTTTTGTTATGAAGGGAACAAAAAAGTAAATTAATTTAGTTGATCAAACTATTTGGACATCGCAAAAAGACATAACCCCTCCCCCATCACTCCTTCCCTACACGCAAGAAATAATTATAGGACTTAAGGCTTTCTCTAAATCTGGCCTTGGGCGTAGCTAAGCAAACTATCCTGCAGTCATGTGTGGAGCTATAGCATACCGCGCTGGCTGATTGAATAAGTTGCTACTTTACAATCTCGACGGAGTGTACCATGGGTAGGTACCAACTGTGAAAAAAATACGTCAGCGAAGTTGCCCCCCTCCCCACTCCCAAATTTAAAAATTCAATATTTTTTTATTGCAATCGTTTGTTTTTTGCTTGTTGCATATTGTGCCACCAAAATTTTCGTTTGTTCTGTTTTGATAGGCCCACAAATGATATGTCTACATTGGTGGGGCCAACTTCATGGTAACACCCCCCGCTCCCCCCCACACACACACTTTGAAAAAATTACATTTTCAAGGTTTCCGATCGTTTGTTCCGAATTGTACCGGAAAAAGGCTTGTTTGTTCCGCATTTGTTCTTGCTCAAATGGGATATGAACTTGTGATACTTTGCTTACTCGTGAGGGGCCAACTTTACGGTAGCCCCTCCACTTTGAAAAATGCATGTATTTACTAATTGATTAGCTTGTTTCGAATTGTCCAGCAAAAATTTCGTTTGTTCCGTTTTGATAATCTCATAAATGGTATGTTTACATTGGTTGTGCCAACTTACGATATCTTCCTCTCACTTTTGAGAATTGAAACTTTTATGGTTGCGATCATTTATTTCGGATTGTTAATTTTTTTTTACGTTTTGATACGTCCCCAAAATTAACTATACTTTAACATTTGAAATCCAGGAATTCACCCTTTTCCCCTTTTAATTTTTTTTTATTATAACAATACTGTTTCCTTCGTTAGTTCCGGCTTGTTCCGCAAAAAAATAAATATATAGTTTTACCGTTTTGATACGCTCACAAATGATATGTTTACTTTGGATCTCCATGAAGATGCCCTAAAAACATTTAAAAAATAAATTTTATGATTGCAATAATTTGTTCTTCGTCTGTTCCGGATTGTTCCGGAAAAAATAGTTTGATATGTCTTTATACGCCCATAAATTGTATGTTTACATTGCACGTCCATGAAGTTGACCCTTTCCCCCATCTTTTAAAAATCCATATTTTTATAATTGCAATAATTTGTTCTTCGTTTGTTCCGGAAGGTTCCTAAAATAAACGCACATTTTGTTCTAGCAGGACAATACAAGATTTATTTACACAAGGAGCGTGGATTGACGCCTTTATGGCAACCATATTCTCCACATGAACATACAACTTTTAAAAATAGTATTTTATCTTTGCAAGCAATAATACGTTATTGGTTCGTTTTAGTTTTCTTTTTGTGAAGATTTCCATTTATTCCTCTTGTAAAGCCTCGATAATTTTTTCTAGTAGTAGCTCTTTCACATTCTTTCAAAACTTGAACATTTTTTGTTTAAAGTTTGTTGTTATCTTTATTTTGTTCTGAATTTCTTTTAAAAAATATATTTATTTCATGTTGATAGTTTTAAGATTAATATATTCTTATCACTATGCTAAGCTCCGTTTCCTCACCTCAACTAGATAAAATATAACAAAATTTGTATTTTTGATTTTATCACTTTATTAGTTTGTTCCAGATTATTGTGCATTATATTTTAGTTTGTTAGTTCTTAGATCTACTACAAACGCTAAATAAAACTATTGTCACTAGTGATGATGGCCTTTTGTGTGTGCGACCTGTATAGTCACAAAGGGCGTCAAGTAAAGAATGTCCCACCCTCTGTGTCAAAGTATGAAAATATTGTCTTTGATTCGCTCACTTGTAACAACATTGAATTAATCGCGCCGCGTTGGGCGTCGATTGAAACACTACGGATTAATTCCCGGATATAATAATGCTGTGTTGATGTTTAGGTTGTCTATAGCTCCGTGGTCGAGCACTAATTAGAACGGTATAATTAATTTAATTAAAGAAAGAGAACTATTGATGGCTGTTTATTCACACACGGTTTAATTAAATGGCATCTGTTAATTACTTATACATACTCCAATTAAATACTTTACATCAATGCATACTTGTGATATTAATGTAATTTATTTTGTACTGTGTTAGACTGTGACTGCCAGTGTGTGTGACTCTGACTGACTTGTGCGTGGGCGGATGCCTTAAACATACGCACAACGGCTTATATATGACATACCCCTTGCCTTTTGCTCCCCTCATCAACAGTGTAAAAACTAACTAATAGAAATGTGTTGTGAAGGCTAGCTTCTTATTGGTATAGGGAATTGGCGTCTTTTGCCAAATACTGCGGAGTTGTTCCTTTTAACAAGAAATAGCGCAGTTGTTCTTTTAACAGGAAATATGGTATAAAAATATATATTACTGGTAAAATCCTTTTCACATTATTTCTGTGAAGCACGTGTTTCTTCATGGATGTATCGTAAAGAGATACTCTACATATGTTACTTTAAAGAAAAATTACCTTCTTCCATTACTTTTTATATATTTTAGATTGTTCCAAACCAATATCATTACAATACCCCTCATTTGCTTATATCTTAAATGAATCCAATGAATTTAATGAATTTTGATAGAAGCAAATCCCATACTGTGCAAGAGTTACGTCATATTTAACCTTTTACCATTCTTAAAATTAAAAATATATAAATATGTTGAGTGAGAGTTACATAAATTGTACATGTGTGTAAACATTGATTACAATTTACTTGTATAACAAAACAAAAGTTATGATACATTAATTATCCGTTGTCACATTTGATTATTTTTAAGTTTCAGTCTTCTTGATGAATACACGGAAATAAAGAATTTGCTGTTTAATGTTTCATTTTTATTTTATTTATACCACTGAAAAATTGGTGCACTTTGTGTTGCTCTGTTTTTAAAATGTTATGTTCACATACAAATTTGAACAAAATTGGTTGAATAATCACGTTGTATTTGAGTTTAGGTAAAATTATGTTAATTTTAAATTTAATAAATCCAAGAGTAATTAGAAAATCTTGAAAATTAATATAAATTTATAACTGAAATACCTCAAAGTATCTTAAATTCAATTTAAACTTTAAAACGTTGTAATAAAAATATAATATTTGAAATTATTTTTATAAAATGTTTAATTTAATCATCATTAAATTAATCATTTCTATAAAACTCAAATCTTTTTGTGTTTTGTTAGTTATCCAATCAATCACTTTTTACCAGATTCTCTTCTTAAACATTTGTAACACAACATAAATTTAAGTATAAATTAACTTAGTTAAACTGTTCTTAATAAACATTTATTTTACATATTATTAATAGCTAGGGTACCTTAAATCTACTTGAAAAATGGGTCAAGTTTCTCACAAATATCTATTTAAATTTTTATTGATTTGATTAAAGTTTATTTATTAATGTAACCTCATTTAATTAATTATCATAGAACTATTAATAGATTGCCATTGAGCAAGGCATATTACATTATTACATTTTCAGTCAATTAATATTAACATCAGTTATTACATTTTCAGTCAATTAATATTAACATCAGTTATTACATTATTACATTTTCAGTCAATTAATATTAACATCAGTTATTACATTTTCAGTCAATTAATATTAACATCAGTTATTACATTATTACATTTTCAGTCAATTAATATTAACATCAGTTAGTACATTATTAAATTTTCAGTCTATTAATATTAACATCAGTTATTTCATTATTACATTTTCAGTCTATTAATATTAACATCAGTTATTATATTTTCAGTCAATTAATATTAACATCAGTTCTATTATAATATTCAGTTATTTGCAAACCCTGTTTCTTTATTCAAGGTCAAACTACCCTTTTACTTTCTTTACCTTGCTAGTGACACAGCTGTCAAACCTTTTACCTTCTTTCTTTTTCTACCCTTTGTATTTGTCAACACGTTTTGGTGTGAGCACAAAAATACACAATATTAACATAGCCTTATTGTGTTTAAAATAGTTGAAATGGATATAAGATAATCTTGGATTCATAAAGTACGCTTGAAATTAGTATGAAATCATGTCACACTACTGTGAAATATTGAAAATCATTTACCCCTTTTTAATTGAGTAATTAGTTTCTCATTAGTGAAAAATCTTTAACTTTTGATCAAAACTTTTGAATGGTGCCTATTTGCCTGAGGTACATAAATAAAATGAAATCATAATTAAAAATCTGTTACAGTAGCCTAATTAGGTACAACACCCTAATTAGCTCTCATTATCCTTGTTGATACATCAATATTACATCATGAAATCACAGAATACCCCTTTAAACCTCTTCATAATCTCTTCCATATTTATCAATTTCAATGTAGATTTTACCGTTGGATACATATTACATTAGTGGAAAATTTAGGCCTTTGCTTCATTAATATGATAATTACTGGCATCTCCTTAGGCCACATTGTGCTATTTATATGCTTGTGAATACCTGCTATCTGAATCTTGGTGGTTTGTTGACTCACCAGAAAAAATGAAATTATTAATCATGGCTTGCCCATAGCTAAGTCCATGCCTTAATACACCTTAACTCCTCAAACAATACACCTTAACTCCTCGACCAAAACACCTCAAATTCTCAAAGCTGCTAGATGCCTTCAGGTCATCTTTAAACTCATTACGACGATTGCATAATCTAGATCATGGCTTGCCCATAGCTAAGTCCATATCTTAATACACCTTAACTCCTCAACCAATATACCTTAACTCCTCGACCAAAACACCTCAAATTCTCAACGCTGCTAGATGCCCTCAGGTCATCTTTAAACTCATTACGACGATTGCATAATCTAGATCATGGCTTGCCCATAGCAGTAAGATGGTTTTAGTGTTTTCAGGGCACAAAAGTAGTGGGATGAGGGCTTCTTATGGCCCGCTTATGTACACATAGTTTTTTCAGGACAGTCGCAGGGTGAGGGGGGTGGAGGAGGTGTGAGGGGGGATGATCCTGGAGACGGTGGGCTACGGGGATGGGTTGTATGGAAGTCTCCCCTCCCCCCTTTCCTCGCCGGAGACTTGCGGATGTGTGTTCTCTCTCTCTCTCTTTCCCCCCCAGAGAGTAAGATCAACTATCAGGGCGCTAAGGGTGAATGTCCCCCTCCCTCCCGCGACGTGGACTCGCGAGCGCGGGCTCTCTCTCACTCTCTCTCTTATCCTCTCTCTCAGAGTAGGAGGAGGTTTTTTTTGGTATAGCCCTCCTTCCCTCGAACAGTTTTTTTAGGCCAGGCTGGAAACATACATGTCTAAATGATCTTTTTGCTCTGAATGAAACATACATACCCCCTTATTATAAAAGACCTTTTTTTACTCAGAACATGTTCTTAAATGAATACTCTTTTATTTCTATGATCAAGGACTTAAATAAATAGTACAACTTTTTTATTTAGCGAGTATATTCTTAAGATTATGATGATACATACATACACATATACATATAAATTCCCTTTCTCTGTGAATAAAAAATGAATACATGAGTCTTTCACTCGATGCATTCAAAAAATCTCTTTCTTGTCTAAACATGTACATACATCATAGAACACGTACACGCGAACGCTTCACCACTTGAACAGTTCGTACTCGCCTTCACCTAGATATATCAGTCCTCTCTGTGAAGCGTTAAAGCGACTCCTGTAGCGCGCACCAAAGTTTTTACCCGGAAGATGCACTTTGCCCACATAGTCTAGCGTTATGATGTTCGGTTCGTCCTCATCCTCACTGACCTCTTCGTCGCCTTCTAGACGTCGGACGTTGTACGTGCGATACTTTTCAAGTTCGGAGATGTGCTTGACCCGATCGAGTTCCTCACGCTCGACTCGATCCAACTTGGCGCACAAAGCGTTTTCCTCCTCCAGCGACTCCTCCTCGGGCCAAGCTGTAGAACCGCGTTCGATGGACTGACTCGATTCCTGGAGAATTTGCGGGTCGTCTCCTTCCTTGAGATTGTAGACCGGGCAAGCGGTAGAACAGCGTTCGACAGACTGACTCGATTCCGGGATTATGGCATCCGAGCCAATGCGCGGAAGAATCACAGCACTCGCTGTAACCTTTATCGACCCACGCGATGTGGTATTCTAAACCACCGTTCGAGATCTTAATATCGCTCATGTCCTCCAGACGGTAACCCAACTGCCTAAACATGTCGAATGAGATACGTCTCCCCGCCTCGCAGCCGCTTTATACGCTCGGGATGGAGGGGGCAACGCGCCCTCCCTCCTTCTACACTATATCCTCCGCTTCGATCCACGAATTGTGAGACGAGTCGAACCCCAACCATTTGGCGTATACTCTATTTCCAGAACGTCTGATTATCTTCTCTACAAGGTAAACATCTGGATACGAAGTCTTTCTAAGCTCCTTACCGTAGAAACCTCCCGTGATAGGATTACCTTTCATATCTTCGAGTAGGAAGGTCCTGGGATTAGTCTCGATGACGTTACGTATTTTAAACAGTTCGGTCGACCAGTTCGCGGTATAACCCTTTTCGAAAACGTCCTTATACTTGCTGACACGAACTATATCACCCACTTTAAAAATGTTCGGTGTGGAATCTGACATCTTGAAACGTTTATAGACGGTATGTAAAAGTCTATCGTCCTTGACGTCTATAGGTCTCATCTTTATGGTCGAGTGCACCGTACGGTTGTATTCGTCCAGTAAGGAATCGATCATATCGATCCATCGATACGATCCTTTAGCCGTGAACCTCCTCCACATCATGTTCTTGAGAGTACGATTGAATCGTTCCACGACGATAGCCTTGACGTTGCTGTATGTAGAATAATGATTGATCCTCTTTCTCTTCATGAGTGTTTTGAATTCCGGGTTGTAAAACTCTGTACCATTATCCGTTTGGAGATGACGTACGCGAGGTAAACCTACCATGTCGAGGAGGAGAGCAATTGCGGCGCTGACGTTCTTACCCGTCTTAGTCTTGACGGGTGCGGCCCAAGCCCTCTTAGAATACACGTCGATGACGGTGAGAAGGTACTTGAAGACCTTATTCGATCCTGAGTAGGGTATCATCTCCACCAGATCGGCCTGAAGGAGCTCGTTAAAGCCTCGTACGCTAACGTGTCTTCGAGGAAATCGTCGTCTTGCAGGACGATGAAGTTCACGCGCAATCTCCCACTTGACGCCGGACATGATTGTGATAAAATACCGAAGAGATGAACGTCTTTATACGATGATTCCCGCCTCACGTAATTCCTCAATGATAGAAACGATCTCGTTATGGTGAGCGGAATGGCCGGCCTCAGTAGATGCGTGCAAGAGTCGTAATCGATCGACCAATTCGTTATGATCGTCCCAATAGGTATAATCGACCCCTCTCCCTGTCGCCATCTTGTATAAACCCTCACCCTCAAGCTCCTCCTCAAACATAGGTTTGATGATTAACGAATACTTTGATCCGGCTAGCATCTTGATACGAGCGTACGGTTCGTTTCTCAACCGATGCGCGTTCGTTTCTTCGAGCATAGACTTGTATACTTTCAGATCATCCTTAGTATAATGGGCGGGTGCTCTTCTGAAGAGTAATTCTAATAGTCCTCGAGTATACGGTATCGTCTTATTGTTAAGGAGTATTGTCCGTCTCTTCCGTTGAATACGATACGACTATCTTCGAGCTTGGTAGAGTCACCTTCATGACGGACTCCGTAGGTCTTATCGGAATGTGCGTGAGATGAATAAAGATAAGTATCCAATAGATGGTTGTTTTGCAATCTCTCAGGTGAGGCTTCCGTCTCCTCAGGTTCGGCGAGCGCCTTCACCATCTTGTTTAGAGGATCCGTGATAGGTTTGAACGTTTCATTCGCGACGTGCTCAGACTCGTGTCGGGCTTCACGTAGTTGCTTATACTCTCGTTTAATAATCTTACTCGCTTTTATGATATCCTCCGTGACCTTTGTCGACATGATGTAAGGTGTTAACGTCTCTTACCGTGAAGAAACAGTTCATTATATCTAAACGTAAGTAAAAAATAATTCTACGTGTAAAATCTGGGACTTCGTCGGGCGTTTTTCTATCATGAAAGATATAGAGTCATCTTTGGATACCTCGAAAGGTGGATCGTCGATAATTTTAAGATTCAACAAGCAAATAATATCTTTCAAGATCATGACCATCGTTGAAAACGATGCCCGCCCTTTTGAACTTATAACCGCATTCACCCGTTAGAGTCAATTCGAAATGTCTCGCATCCTTCCGCATAGGTTTCGAATCCAAGTAAATGTAGATGAAACTACGATTGACCGTAGAGTCTACGTAAGCTTTAGGCACGGCGTCTGAAGGCGATGTGGGCATACCTATATTCCGCAAAACTAGGCCGCCTGCATCGTAAAGCCGTTCGGTATCTGTCCCCTTTACGTATAGTATACCTCTCGCTATCAAATCGTTGTAAATGGTTCGTTGTATCACGAAAGTTTCCTCTAGGCTTAGCATCTTTGAACCTAAAGCGTCAAGCATCGTTTTATTTTCATCGAGACGATCATGAGCCAGTTTCCGCAACTCCTCCATCCCTTGACGACTACTCTTCTCAAAGTCGGCATATTTTATTCGATCCTTCTCCAAATCCTCGATCAACGATTCCATCTGTCCTTTGATGACATCCTTGGCGGCGTTGAGGGCGACTATCTGCTCGTTACTATGTCTCGCATCCATCCTATCGACGTAATACTTGTTACAGACATCCTTAGATGCGCTGGGCGTCTCCACGTTGACGATCCTCTTCGATCTAGCGTCGTAATAACCTTGAGAATTTAGAGTCAGATTTCCTTCCGTCTCGACGAGAGATCTATATTTGTGCAGACTATGACCGAATTTAGATATGGACGACATGATGTCTTACCGTGTACTGAATATACGTTCTTGTCAATCGTGCAAGATAAAGGAATCTAACCCGTAGCGATATCGTCCTTTATCAATCTCATGATCTTTGCTCACCACCAGAAAATCGTACTTGTGTTTTTTCTAGCACAGTGAGCACACCTCCATAAATTTTTGGAATGTCATATCTGTGTTCACGTGATCGTCGTAGACGTGTCTCAGATTCGTATCGTCCATCCTGAATAGGATGAGAAGATTTGCGTTATCTCTCAACATCTGTTTCGGAATGCGCGAGTACGTCTGACAGAGATAGAAACAGTCTATAGCCTTATGTCTACCCATACTGAAATAAGCCTGTATATTAAACTGTTTATCGCAAGCGACGTCGTCGAAAATGAATACAGAGTTGGGTTCGGCCTCGGACAGAGGGATAATTTCCGCGTTGTCGGAATACGGGAAATAGCCTATACCTTCGACGAGCGAGAGAACCTTCGATAAACGTTGATACTTGGGCTGGTACAACGATTTAGAGTAAACGTACACGTTCTTGAAGCGTAGACCGTTAGGTTCCTCCAACAGGCTGATCATGGCGTTGGTTTTACCGCAATTCGAAGGTCCGCAGATGATGCAGCGGATAGTATCAGGTAACAACGTACCGTGTCTCTGAGGTAAAGCTCCACCCTCATCGTGATCGTTGTTGCGTACAGTTAAAGAATCTGTCTGTTTCTCGAGCCGCATGTTGACGACTACTTCATCTATATAATGCGCGCACCTATATAAATGCTAATCAGTACGTGTCATGAGACGAAGAAGAGGGGGAGGATTGTTGGATAAGATAATCAATAATCTACCGTTTGAAGCTCATATACCTGGATACCAGTACTGCGGGCCGGGGACAAAGTTGGAAAAACGATTGAAACGGGGCGATACTGGAATAAACGAGTTAGATCGGTACTGTAAAGAACACGATATCGCCTACTCCAAGGTGAAAGATCTTGCAGGACGTCATACTGCAGATTGTGAACTTATCGAGAAATCGTGGAAAAGATTACTCGCGCCTGACTCAAAGTTAGGTGAGAAAGCCGCCGCGTGGGTGGTCACCAACGCGATGAAAGCTAAAGTCAAGATGGGTTCAGGTCTAAAGAAGAAGAAGAAAACTCAGCGTCGTCAACGGAGAGCTACTACTACTAGACGCCGTAAGAAGAAGGGTGGAATTCTACCTATACTACCTTTGATCGCAGCGCTTGGAGCCGTCGCCGGAGGAGCCGCGGGAATCATGAAGGCAGTACAAAGTGCTAAGGCGAATACGAAACAACTGAACGAGGCTCAGAGACATAATCGTACGCTCGAAGCTATCGCCATGGGGAAAGGCATGTATCTACGACCTTACCCGAAAATAAAATGACTACCTAAACGTGCCCTTACTGAAACGGATCAGCGCAAGTACGCCGCCGACTTAAAAATCCCCTTCTTTAGAGGAATATTTGCGAGAGACGCTTTACCTAGCGGTCCTCCTTGGAAGATAGAGTGCGCCATCAACAATCTTGACGATGATAGCGGTAAGGGTACGCATTGGGTGGCGTATAAGAAAAACGGCAGACGGGCTGATTATTTCGATAGTTTCGGTGATCTAAGGCCGCCGCTCGAACTTGTTCGTTATCTCGGAGGAATACCCATCACCTATAATCATACTCGGTATCAAGAGTACGGTACCGTTTTATGCGGTCATCTTTGTTTAGCCTTCCTTAAATACTCGCGCTGACGTTGGAACTTAGTAAATATGTCTATGACGCTTACACTGACAAGTCAGAGTTCATCCCCCCTCACACCTCCTCCACCCCCTCACCCTGCCACTGTCCTGAAAACACCATGTGTGCATAAGCGGGCCATAAGAAGACCTCATCCCACTACTTTTGTGCCCTGAAAACACTAAAACCATATTACTCATAGCTAAGTCCATATCTTAATACACCTTAACTCCTCAACCAATACACCTTAACTCCTCGACCAAAACACCTCAAATTCTCAACGCTGCTAGATGCCCTCAGGTCATCTTTAAACTCATTACGACGATTGCATAATCTAGATCATGGCTTGCCCATAGCTAAGTCCATATCTTAATACACCTTAACTCCTCAACCAATACACCTTAAGTCCTCTGTCTGAAAAAATGCTTTTAAAAAAACACTACTGGCCTCTTATTTCCACTCACCTTAACTTACTATAAAAACTGTACTCAAGTGCATAATTTATCTAAATTAATTTCTTTAGATATCTTAAATCTTATCGTTTCGCTTATCAGCTCACTCTGTGATTCTTGTAATATCTTAGTCAATATAGTTGAATTTATTGAAATGTAACTAATTAAATTAAAATGATCCCCCACACAATTATTAAGACTCATATCTTAATTCTCATTCACAAAATGCACCATCGGTGAAATAATATATTTATTCTGATTTCCAAGATCGTCTATTAATTAATAAAACTTCCTAACTTTCTCTTAAACTGAAACTATTTAAATTCTTATAAACTTAAAATTATCCTATGAATATACTCACATAAAACTTAACTAGTTGACAATATGTAACCAACCCCTCACCCTATTTTTCTATCTGATCTTAACCTTTGCATGCTTCCCGAGGGATCATGCCCCCTCCCTATTTGTTCTCCTATTTTGATCTATATAACTTCATGAGATTATGCTAAGTTCCAAATGAGATTAATCTAAATTGATAAAATCTATATTTTATATTTAAAGATTTTATACTTAATGTACCGGGTTTGCTTCTAGTTCATATACTCGTATATTTTTATTTTTGAGTAAAGGTTAAAAATAAGTGTAGTCGGATTTTTAAGTTTTTTTTAATGTTGTCGTCTTTCCAAACAAATATGGTCACTTGCAACCTTATTTCGAAAACGCATTAAATAACAATATATGTTGAAAACTTGTTTTAGGGTCATATAGTTTAGTGTACAGGTTAACAATAAAACCCTTTTACCTTTTACAAAAAAAAATGATTAGTGTCACTTCTCCGTAGCTAGGGTTGTTAATGGTTTCTTTACAATTTCTATTTTAATTTATTTTAACAACTGCGTTCTGCCTCCCCCTTATTTATAAAAGACGCATAGTCCAGTCAATCAGTGCTCGAAATGGGTTCTACCTGGAAAGTTTTGGAGAAGTTCTGATTTTTGGTTCATTTATATTTTTCGGTGTGCTGATTAAGAATTTCCACTTTGCCACCTCGAAAATTTTCGGTAAATATTAAAAAAATGCAAAAAACAAAAAAAAACTTGACTATTTTGGTTGTTTTCTTATAACATGAAAACTATGCACTTTTCGAGAAAAATCGCTATATACAAAAATAAACAACCAGAGAAAATTTCCTACAATTTAACTTTGCATGTTTTATTTTGTCAGACGAATAGTTAAGGCGCAAACGCGCGTTGAAACTATTTGAATAAGTGACAACATTCAGTGTTCATCATTCAAGCGCAACCTGCTTCTTTCTTGTGATGAAGCTCTATTTTGATGATATTCTTATTAAGAACTAGTAATATGTGAATATCTTACAGTTTTCATTGTTATACCTAGTACCTTGATGTTTATAGGTATAGGGCTATAACGTATACTCG
>JBCFYV010003941.1:0-23584 GCA_039000515.1 Timema cristinae
TTTTTCTTATATAAAGTTGAATTATCCTTAACGTTTAATGTGAGAATTTCAAAGTTTATTCTGTATTACTTTAATTTTGGGGATGCCGGAATTTGTGGGACGTCATGCGAGGCTGATCTTTAATGGGGCAATCACGGAACTATAATACTGTTAGTTACAATTTTGACTTGCACTAAAATAAGTCATTGCAAAATTTCATTTAATTTTTTATATTGTTATACCCCATGTTTATAATGCAACATTAAAATTTTAAATACACGTACTTTAATAGAAAGTCTTGTAAAAAACAAAAATTTAATAGATTTTTTATTATTCAGCTTTTACAGATATTGTATAAAAAAAAAAAAGAATATGCTTAGATTCTTGGAAGAAGTGATATTTCTTGAATATGAGACTAAATGAAATAAAAGCAAATTTTCATTAAGACATCATTTTTTTTATATTATAATTGTGCCATTTATCCTTAGGTTTAGATACATAAAAATTTTGTTGTCCTTTTTAACTTAGCCTTCTCCTCGTCGTATTAAAAACTAAATTTGGTCACTGAAGGAGAACAGTGAAATTACCCTCCCCTAGGAGATGGGTTGTGTCCCCTAATATATTTCACAACAAAAAAAAATAATATTGTTTAACTTCGCACCCTATTTTTTCTAAAGTATTTAATAAAAATTTTTTTTTTTTGTATTGAACCCCTCTAATATCTAGAGCTTGGGTTTACAGTGTAGTTGCTTATATTTTCGTTTAATTATCTTACTCGCTTTTATATATCCTCTGTGAACTTGGTCAACATTTTCAAGGTGCGATTGTCTCTTACGTGAAGAAAGGGTTTTCAATATATTTAAACTTATGTAAGATATAATTTGACGTGTAAAGTCTGAGGCGTCTTTTGAGCATTTTTCCGCATGAAAATGATAAGAGTCATTCCTGACACTTCGAAAGAAGCACCGTTGTTTAGTGTAGCAAGAGAGACCATGCTTGAGCCAGTCTGAAACAGTCTAGGTTTGCCCCACCCCTCAAAGAAAGGGGTTGGGGGGACATTCCAATGGGTGAGTATAGGGCTAACCGGACAGGTGTGGAAAAAGACAGTCGAACAACAGGGCTGAGAGCGTCAAAATAGGAGTGTGTGTTATCACATTATAAGGGAAACGTGTGCAACGAAATCAACCTGTGTATTCAATAGACGCATTAATAAGTACTAATTATTTTGTAAATTGTAGTTTAGAAATAAGAGTAGTAAGTAAGGGAACCGTAACAGTGGGGGAAACGGGGGGATAGTCCGTTTATGTATTATATTAAACTTCAAAGGCTAGCCCAAAACATTCGACGCCCAAGTGACGTGTCCGAGTGGACCGCACATTTTGAGCTAGTGGCCATACTAAAACAATTAGTTGGATGGTGCAATGAAGTGCGCGTATCTGTGGCAAATTTGACTGTTAAAGCGTTGCAATCATATCTTGTTTTTGACCAAGAAGAACAAAAACAATATTCAAAGTTAAAAATGGATTAAAACAAGCTCTGGACCGGAGTAAGGAGATGAACTTTCTAAAGCCATGTTTCTTGACCGACGTCATGCACCCGCGGAACCACTCCCATCACTTGGGCTAGATTTACGCTGACTTTCAGCTAAAGTTTTGACGAATTTAGATGCAGCTGTGAGAGATGTTCTCGGCAAGGACCAATTTATAGAGGCTTTAAATTACGTGCAATGGCGTTTATTTGTGCGACAGGCTTGACCTAAAACACTTGACGAGGCTTTGACTGTTGTTGTAGAAACAGAATCTACCCTTGAGGTGGAACGTTTGAGGACGCTACCAACCGCACAAGGGGCAATGAGACGCCTACCAATCCTCCGAGCATAGTGGTGGATCTTACTCTGCAAGATATGGACAAGCAGCTCCAGGAACAAGAAAAGACGCTTCAGACCATTACAACAGAGATAAAGAAATTATCAACAACACTTTCTGCTTAACGGAAGTGGGGTGACCGACGCCATTACAGCCATCATCTGATCGATCAATGAGATGTTGGACATGTGGCGAAAACGGCATCGACGGGCACAGTGCCTTCAGGTAAACGGCCAGCGGCAAGTGGGAATTAGTTCATACTGGCCGGTTATAGCGTCGCTTAAAAAAGAAAACGCGGGAAAACACGGGACCGTGAAACGCGTGATGGCCTAGGAGACCTCACACGGACCACGAAACGCGCGCTGGCTGAGAAGCATTCACCCTGGGGGTGGTATCTGTGAGGTAAGTTCACACTTCACACTTCACACTTCACGTTACGGACGCTGGATTGGTTCTGCGTTCCCATCATTGTCAGCGTGGACCACGAGGTTATTGACAGGTACCCTGTCACATTTGTGGTATGGAGTGTAGAGTCGGACGGGGCAGTATACGAGACGGAAATGTGGATAGTTGTGCTGTTTGAATTTCAATAGACACCGGTGCCCTCATGTCCTTAATACGCAGAGATGTGTGGGAAAGGGTTAAAAGGGTGGTTTAAGTGTCAATAACACCACATTAGCCTGTGTCATGAACGCGAGTGGAGATCCAAGCAATACGAAAGGAGAGGTCGGAAATGACTGTGTTACTCAAGTGCTACACAAATTACTAGTCATGTGTAATATTATTCAACAGTGCATTTTTTGAAGTAAATTTTCTCATAAAAAAAATTAGGGTGATGTCTTACTCTCTAGCTCAGAGTTAAGGCTAGGTGACTCAGTGATAGGGTTGATACAGTTCCAAAAAGAACAATGTGAATGGAACTAGCGTGTGGAACGTAGCTGTGGACAAAAACAATGATAGTACAATTATAATGGTGTTCACTCGTGAATCGGGTAACTCAGCTCAAGTTAAAATGACTGGATTGTTTAGAGCCTTCGGCCAACCTTAGGAAGAAGCACGGAATTATGGCTGCCCATGTATTGGCAAGTATACAGAACAAGGAACTACCAATTATACTTACTAACCCAGGTCCCTCGCAAGTTACATTGCAGGCAGACACGACGATAGGCATGTTCTTTGAATTACTTCAAGAGATGCCAGTTGCAACAATTGGAAAAATAAACACGTGTGATGAACGAGTAGAACATTTTTTGACTTGACAAAATGAAAACTGGACCAGGAAGAACGTTAAAGACTTTGCAGTTTGTTAAACGAGTTTAGTGATATCTGCTCAAGGGATCAAATGACTTGGGGAGAACTAATGTATTTAGCATCATATTCCTGTAGGCAGCCACCAAGACGTCTCCCAATACACCGGCGGGTAGAAGCGAGCCGGGTAGTGGAGGCCATGATCTCAGATGATATTATACAACCATCGTCATCTCCATGGATTTCTCTCATTGTCCTTGTGCAAAAAAAGGATGGAACAACAAGATTTTGCTTGGACTACAGGAAGCTAAATGCAGTAACACAAAAGGATTCTTACCCTCTTCCACGGATCGACAATCTTCTGGACTCACTAGAAGGTGCAACATCGTTCAGTACCATAGATATGGCATCAGGGTACTGGAAATGTGAAGTGACCCCCAAGGATCACCCAAATACCGCATTTTAAACAGAAGAAGGGTGGCTACATGCATTAAAAGTTCTACCCTACGGTGTGTGCAATGCACTTTCCAACGTCTAATGGAATTAATTTCAGCTGGGTTGCCGAGTAAGTCCACACTGGTTTACTTAGATGACGCAATTGTTTGCGGGAAACATTCAACGAACATTTACTTCGACTTCAAGAAGTATTCTCGCGTTTACGAGACGCAGGGCTCAAACTAAAGTCTTCAAAGTGTCAGTTCATGCAACCTCAAGTAAATTTATTGGGACACACCATTTCAGGACGGGTAATTTCTAGACCCACAGAAGGTGCGTGCTGTTGAGGAGTGGCCGGCACCAAAATATACAGAGGAACTTTGGATATTTCTAGGAACTGCTTCATATGATAGTAGGTTCATTAAAAGCTTTGCAAATGTGACTGCTCTTCTCTACAAGCTTACACAAAAAGGTGAACGGTTTTCCTGGGATATAACCTGTGATCCAGCTTTCAAAGACGCCAGAAACGCCTTACTTCCAGTCCTGTTCTGGCATTTCCTTCACCTGAAGATAACTTTATTCTATATACAGATGCAAGCAATACAGGCATAGGTGCTGTATTGAGCATTAAATGCGATGGCGATGAGAAGGTAGTAGCCTATATTAGTCACACATTGACATAGGAAGAATTATTGTGTGAAAAGAAGGAAATGTTGGTTCTAGTTGTTACCACCAGACATTTTCAGAACTATAAATACACCAAACCATTTATTGCCAGAACAGACCATAGCTCCTTACGCTGGCTTCAATCATTCAAAGAGCCAGAATAGCAGGTCACGCGTTGGCTGGAACAACTTGCTGAGCTGGAGTTCACAGTGCAACGCCGAAATGACAAGTCCCATAGGAATTCTGATGGGCTATCTCGGCGACCAAGACACCAATGTGGAAGAGACATTGCGAAGGAAGATGCATTTGAATTTATAATTGGGATATTCCAATATTAAGATTAATTATTGTCTGTAAGTTTTATAATAGGTAGAGGTTAGTTAGGCTTCAACATATTTGGGGTTAGTAGTCTGTTAACCCCCTTATGGGATAACATTGACAAGGGTGTCATGTCCTTTGGACTGATTTTTCAATAGTGGGGAGGTTGGGATTTTAATCCTAGCTGGGTATGATGAGTGGATTTTTTTCGAAAGGTTTTCCAACTCTCCCTCTAAACAAATATTAATACTTTTATTCTATAAATCTACCTTCATGACCAATGTCCTAACAGATTAAAGGACTGGGATAGACCAGATGACCAACCAATAAAAAGAAATCTGTTTAAGATGCCCCAATAAAACTTTAATAATTTAAGCGTATTTGAACTAAATCGGACATTGTATGGTAATTACTATCCATATTAGTGTGAGTTGTAAGCCTATAAAATATGGCACCCAAAACTGAAAATAATAAAAATAGGCCCTAGCTTAATGTGTTACATGCGGTTTGGTTTGGACCTAGGTTTATAAATCATAAAAGATTAAATAATATCTTAAATCGATAGTTAGTAGTTAGGACTAGTTATCCATAAGTGCATAAATTACACAAACAGCTCATCCTAAAGATATAAAATGTATTTATATTCTTAATCAGTTTAACCAAAGTCTCAAGAATTACCTTTATAAAAGATGCATTTTATTAATTTTAACCTTCCAAACCACCCTCTCGTTCACTTTATTGCTAACTAGTAAGCCTACTTAATATTATTTTTGCATTAATTTGTCGAGAATATTCAGTGTTAACACTATTTTCAAAAGTTCTTAAACGTTTTCATCAACATTAAATAACTGGTTTTATTTTCTAAGTCCGTCACACAACATTTGATTCAAACTTGAACGTGAGAACCTTTTATACACTGTAATTAACAAAATTAGCACATAGTATTTATGTTCAAGTTTAGTACTGCATATATATTTTCTTTATCTAACCTCAACTCAATCACACAACATAAAAATTAAAATACCGTACAGTAAGCCTAGCCTATATTTTTAAACGGTCACGTTTTGCCATGACAAAATCGAGAACGTTTTTAAAATAAACCTCCTATTAAGAAAGAAAAAAATACAAAATACGGTATTAATTTACTGTTTGAAAAGTGTTGTTTTTGAGATAAAATTTTATAAGGCTTTTTTTTTTTGTTCTAAAATAAAGTTATTTTAAATTGAAATAAATATAAGGATAAGTCTACATTATAAACTGTTGAAATTATTTTTAAAAACAAGAAGAATATGACACACTTGTTCCAGTATAAACAAAAATAAAATGAAGAATAAAGCATAGGGTTGTAGAGCATATATATTACCAAAATATTGTTTCTTTATTGGCCAACTTTTCATCATTTTCCAGTTTCATATTACTATTTGAATGCATATTTCATATACAGATTTTTTGACTAGAATATGTTGTATGTATTGAATAATATAGGCTTAGTATTTTTCCATTTCAAACAGGAGAAATACAAAATTATGCAAGATATTTATTAAATTAAGATAGGTAACATCTTTCTTGAAAATAATGTGACTTGTGATCAGCTGTTTGGGAAAATAAAAATATATGAATAACGTTTTGTCATAAATACCATCATTATTGATATCAATTTAACCCATTTATAGCCTCTAACTTCTTAAAAGGTAATGTTCTTTGGAAATTTGTTGCCAAACTGTTGACGCAAACTAATTTTATTCCGTGCGTTGATGCTAGAAGCAAAGTCGAAGCTAAAACTAGTGGACGGCATAAAGTGTGGTGGTCATAATAACTCAAACGCTATCTTTTTCTCCAAAGTGAAGCTAACTAGCTGTAGCAACTAACTTTGCGTCGAATGGTCATAATAGCCCTGCAGGATACCCAGTACAACGGATCTCCGTAAACATCTTGGGCACATTTCCTGAAACCATGCAAAACAATAAACACATCATGGTTGTAACAGATCATTTCACGAAATGGACAGAAGTAAACGTCCGGCCTAGCCAGGAAACTGTGACAGTGTCAAGGATAATAATAGAGGAATTCATAAGTTGTTTTGATGCTCCTGATGAAATCCACAGTGACTAAGGCGTCAAGTCGAAGCTAAGATATTTCAAGAAAGGTGCTTGTTTCTGGGAATCAGGAAAACAAGAACTACACCATTCCATCCCCAAGCAGATGGATTAGTCGAAAGGTTTAACAACACACGTCTAGCCATGTTGAGCCAGTGGGTTAATGAGTGACACAATGACTGGGACAACTTCATCCCCCAAGTCATGTTAGCCTACAGGTATAGTCAGCATGAATCAACAGACTAGTCACCATTTTATCTAATGTTCGGGTGAGATGTACGACTATCAGTCGATGTTGCATTTGGTCACCCGTAAAAAGTGTTTTCGAATGAAATCTTATTTTTGCAAGGCATGTGAAACCGTTTGGAGTTGGCGTACGAAAGAGTCCGAGAAAAAACTGCCAACATGTACAGAAGACGCTTTATGATCGACAATGTTCAGCTTCCCCTTATGAGGAAAGGCAGCGAGTGTGACTACTTATCGAGTCCGTTAAACGTGGATGCACACTTAAAATACACCACCCATGGGAAGGGCTATACGTGATAGTAAAACGTGTTTCCGATGTCACGTATCGTGTCAAGAAAGGCCAAAAGTGCTTAGCTGTCCATTTCAACAGGCTCAGGTTGTATCAGGATCTAGACACCAAAGGTGAGAATAAAGAATATTCTAAGTTATAGGAGAACCTGAAAAACGGTAGGAGGAAAGGCACCTTAAATCAGCCGTCGTGTGATGGGAAAAACACCCAACATCTCCTACAAGAGCACCTACAGGTAAAACTGGTACCAGAAAGACTGATGTAGCAGCTTCAACAAACACGAATGTGCGAGCAGGGGACGAAGTCCGAACGGCGCTACCCAAAACGAGACTCGCGTGTACCAGAGTGGTATAAAACCAAGTATAATTCTGTGGGTACTGGGTCGTGCCCAATTTATAAGAGGGTAGTGTAGCTAGTGAGACCATGCTCGAGATTGCCCTAACCTGTCACCAGCTTGGGCCACCCTTTACAGCAAGGGGATGGGAGACATTCCAATGGGCCGAATGTAGGGCTAAACCGGACAGGTGTTACAAAAGAGACAGTCGGGCAACCGGGTTGAGAGTGTCAAAACTAGAGTATGTGTTATCATATTGTAATGGACGTGTGCAACGAACTCAGACATGTTTATTCAATAGACGTATTAATAAATACTAATTATTTGTAATATTATAGTTTATAAATAAGAGTAGTAAGTAAGAACCGTAACAATAGGTTTAAGATTCAATAAGCAAATAATGTTTTTCAAATTCATGACCATCGTTGAAACTATTCCTAACCTCTTGAACTTATAACTGGGCTCACCCGTTAAAGTTTATTCGAACTATCTCGCATTCTTCTTCATAGATTTTGAATCCAAGTAGATGTAGACGAAACCGTGGGCAGCTATTGAGTCTACATAAGCTTTCGGTGATGCGTCTGAGGGTAATGAGGGCATTTCTATGTTTTGCAAAACTAATCCACCCGCAACGTAAAGCAGAACAGCATAGGCCACCTTTGCAGATAGTATACTTCTTGCCATCATATCATACAATTCAGAGTTAATGGTTTGCTCTATCGTGAAAGACTCCTCCAGCCTTAGCAACTTGGACGCTAAGACATCTAGCGCCATTTTATTCTTGTTAAGATTATCTTCCTGATAACGAAACAGCTTCTACACCATCTCCATCTTGACTGCCTCTCTTCTCAAAGTTGGTGGACTTTTTTCGATCCTTCTCCGATATCTAAATCAACTAGTCTCTCTGCCCTTTGATAAGATCCTTGGCCACGTTGAGTTGAGTACCTGCTCGTTACTATGCCTCATGTCAATCCTATCGACGTGATACTTGTTACAGGCATCCTTATTTGCGATGTGCCTCTCGACGTTGATGATCCCTAAGATCTAGCATCGTAATACCCTTCAGGGGCTAGAGTGAGATTTTCTTCAATCTAAGTGACAGATTTATATTTTAGAGATTATGACCGAATTTAAATACGGATGACATGATGTCTTATCGCGTACTGAGTATTCACTCATCTCAATTGGGCAAGATAGAGGTATCGAACCAGTAGCCTTATCGTCCCCTATTAATCTCATGATCTTTGCTCAAAACTAGAACATCGTACTTGTTTTTCCAACAAGGAGAGCACATCTATGAAACGTCACATTCGTGTTAACGTGATCGTCATAGACGTGTCTCAAATTGGTATCTTCTACCCTGAAAAGGATGAGCAAATTTGCGTTATCTCTTAGCATTTTCTTAGGGATCCGTGAGTAGTCTGACACAAATAGAAACTGTATATAGCCTTATGTTTACCCATACTGAAATAGGTCGGAATGTTATTCTGTCTATCGCAAGTGACATCGTTAAAAATGAGAACAAGTTGGTTTAGACTCGGACGGTCTCCTCGTTATCCGAGTAAGAGTAGTAACTCATGCCCTTACCATATAAATGGACTTTAGATAAACGCCGATACTTGGTCGGGTACAACGATATAAAGTACATGTACACGTCTCGAAACGTAATCCGTTAAGTTTCCGCGAGCAAGATTATCACGGCGTTTGTTTTACCACAATTATAAGGTTCACAGATGATACAGTGGAACCGTATCGGGTAGCAACGTGCCGTTTATCTGAGAACACGCCCTACCTCCCTCGAAATAAGGGAAGTGGTTTGCTGAACAAGATCATTAATAATCTACCATTTGGGATGTATATACCGGGATACCCAGTACTGCATTCCAGGAACCAGGTTGGCGAAACATCTGGAACGATGTGATCCTGGAGTTAACGTGTTAGATCGGCTTTGTAAAGAGCACGATATCACATACTCTAAAGTTAGAGATTTGGTAGACATCATACTGCCGATCATGAGCTTACCGCAAAAGCTTGGAAAAGAGTACTCGCGCCCGATTCTAAGTTGGGAGAGAAAGCTGACATATGGGCCATCGCTAACACGATGAAGGCTAATGTCAAGATTGGATCCGATCTGATAAAGGATGACGATGCCAATGAAGTGCTAATAAATGATGTTCTACTACTTGCCAAAAGTAGATGAAGAGAGGGTTCCTTACTATCCTACCTCTGATCGCAGCACTTGGAGTCGTCGCCAGAGGAGCCACGGAATAATGAAGGCTGTACTAAGTACGAAGGCGAATACGGAACAATTGAAAAAGACTTAGAGACATAATCGTACGCTAGAGGCTATCACTATGGGGAAAAAGATGTATCTACGTCCTGCTCAAAATATGACTACCTAAATGGGACCTTGTTGAAACAAACCTGCACAAATATACTAAAGAGTTAAAGATCCCTTATTTAGAGGAGTATTCACGAGGGACGCTTTACCTAGTAGTCTATCTTGGAATATAGAGAGCGCCATCATTAATCTCGATTGAGATAGTACTCATTGGGTAGCATATAAGATAAAAGGTGGGTGAACCGAATACTTTGACAGTTTTGGCAATCTAAGAACACCGCCCTAACTTGTTCGATATCTAGGAGGGGATACCTATCTTATATAATCATAAACGGTATTGAGAATATGAAGCTGCATTTTGCGGAATCTTTGTCTAGCTTTCCTTAAATACTCGCAATGACAATCGATCATAGTAAACATATCTCTGACACTTACTTTGACAATCCAAAGTTCGAATCTGATGGAGAATTATTTCCCCACATATCCTGCTGGGAGAGGAGAATCGTCAAGAAGAATGGTTCATTGGACTGATCAATCTAGCAACGTTAAATTCTATACCGAATATTGGTGAACGCAATCATGAACTCTATTGCAACTGTAAAGAGTATACCGGCCTTCCGGGTACTTACGAACTTGAGGCGTTGGACCGATTATTGCGAAAAGAAGTCCAGAGAAGCGTGAAGCTATCGATAATTGGTGTTCCTAGCACTTTAAATAGTTATATCACTTGAAATAAGGTGATCGACTTTACCCGACCCAGTACGTTCGCATCCTTGCTGGAGTTCGACTTTGTAATTCTTCTCCTTGGGCCAAACGTACATCTCTACTAACACAATGAATATTCTGCACGTTAACGAAATTTGCTTTGAATGCGGTTTCACCAGTGTGGATTATGTCAATGAAGAACCTAGTCATACCCTGCACGATTCAGCATGACCGTTTTTTCAGGCCATAAGATAGTGGAAGCGCCGAATAATATAATTTACCTTCCAGTTGTAATATTACGTGGTATAATGTTACAACTGGACAACAAAGCATACTACCCGCTCCAATAAATTCAACTCAATTAGGATCCCTACAATAGTATTTTTCTCTGTTTGTAGTTCTTGAGGCTAAGAAGACATAATAGAAACAATGCTGGACAATATATTTATTACTCAATCCAATCCTAAGTATTAATTTGTTCATGTACTTACAATACTAATCTGCTCACAATAGAATCCTGCAAGGCTGGCCGGCACCTGGACTCCTAGATTGGCGAGTGGGTCAAGGGAGATCCAGTGGGTCAACAAAGCGACCCGAACTCCGACTGTACTAGCGTAAAATGAACCGAGAACTATCAACATCAACTAGAAGACAATTATGTATCCGACCCCTGATGGAGACTAAGAGGAACCCCTTCAAAACATCGGGTGATTGGAGATATTCACGGATATTCCGGTGGAGCAAGCGGAATCAACAATGGTGTACGTGACTGTTAGAAGGCATCGTTGACGTCATCATATGCGTGTTTGGTGAATTCCCACCTCTTTCCATAACAACGAAATCCCTATATAATGGCTGTGCAAGCTTGCCATAATAGACTATCCTACGATCAACGATCGACGACAACCATTGTCATGGACCTGGACAATGGCGGAGAAAACTTGTAAAATGTATCAAAATCGTCGCTTAGAGGGTGGAGTTATGAACTCTAACTTCTTTATAAACTTTAAACTTTTGCTATTAATATTCAGTTTCAAATCTAACGTATTAATATTTTTATCGCCAAAAAAAAATGTCTAAAATTCTATCTTGATAGGTCGCCGTCGGGCGCTGTAACTTTTGTTATATTTTTATTCTCGTAAATATCCTCAGTTATGTGCTGATTAGAAGTTTGACTTGTTAATATTATATTGTTTGGAATTGTAGAGAATTTTTTTTATCGAAGTAACTTTTCATATTTAAAATTATGGTTTGATTTAACGTAACGTGAAGTTAACTTTTTATTGGAATTTAAAATTTGAATGAGTTTAATCTTTTGTAACGTAAGTTCTGTTTGAAAAGCTAACGTTTTTTTTAATTGATGGAACTGTTAGTTCCATATTCTAAGTCTGATCTGATGTCCCGTGGGAGTTTGGGGTTATGTCTGTAGTCAAACCCTCACGTTGTGTTAGACTCTGTTGTATAGTCGTCCCAAAATTTTAAAATTTTTTTATTATTTATATAGTTTTCCTGTGAATTACGAAACCTTTTGGAACCATATCAAGGTGCCCATTAGGCCCTTATAAATTTTGTATGCATATAAAAATATATTAGCTTTGATATTGTCTCTTATAGAATGGACTATCATTATTATGATGGATTTCATGGTTTCCTTTTGTTTTAAACACTTGCGCAACTTTAATGATATAAAGTTGTTGGCTTAGAGCATAATTTACAACTGACTTCATAATGATATAATGAGACCAATTTTGCTATCTGCGCTATTGTCATTTAATTGAATAAACTTTTTATTTTATTTATTGTGTTTACAGGCCCGGTATCTTACAATCTTTAAAAACCACACAACTTTTACTTAATTTACACAATTTTAATATGAATTTCCTTTTTAACATTACAACACATATTTTGGCTCTTAACTTAAATGAAATTCAACTACCCCTTAGCTCAATTTGGTCCACCCCGGGTATAATTTTGCTCCCGGTACCCTCCCCGCTAGGCCCTTCACAATGCCGGGTTTCACTCCCGAGTCCGCCAACGCTCAGCGAGGTGGCTCCCATAATAACACTGGGGGGCCCCTTCAAGTTGGTGCCCGCCTACTTTCTACCCTTGGGCAGCTGATTTCCTAATCACCCCTATCTAGTTCCCCCCCCCCTAATTATCATATTAAAAAATAACTAGCTAAGCTAAATTATAAACTATTTATTCCCATTAGCCGGGGAACCCCATCCCCCAGTGGTCCCCAGAGGGGCAGGGCAGCCGCCTTTCTCCTCTTACTTGGGGGGCCCATCAACCAAACTCACCTCTCTTTGTTTCCAAAGGGTGGGGGGTCATACGGTGCAGGGAACCCCTCGATTTCATAATCATACACAAATTTTGTTCATCGATGGAAAACTGTTTTCGGGATCTCAAGGCACCCCCCGTGTTCCTTCAGACCCAGTCGACGGAATCCAGTTCCCGGGCTCGCGCTTGCTCCCCGCCCATAAAATTTTTTTTTTCCCCGGAAAGGATTGTTAAGTTACCCCCTTTTAAACAACCCTTTTTCCTTCTCATCCCGCTGAGACCCACTGTGCCCCCTTGTCCCCCCCTTCCGGTCGCTTCATCTTCTTCGTCATTTGTCGTGTAAAGTCCGTTTTATTCGCCCCTGTGTTTTTTAAGTCTGTCTATGTGGGCTGTTTTTGCTCTATCTGACGTTCCCTGAAATTGGGTTAAAAGTTTTTCCCAATAGTTTGGGGTCCCTCAGTACTTCGCCACTAATTTTCCCCGGGATCTCTCTTGTATTTTCCCGTTTTGCTTCGGGAAAACACACTAAAGCCCCCATGTTCAGAGTTCCCTCCTAAAAAAAAACATGACAATTCCCCCGACTCTATAAAATCCCAGCTTCCTTGAGGCCGGGTACGCCCCTTCCCCGGGATGAAGGGGACAAGCCCCCCGAGGGGGCTGGAGGTGCTTATTCTCTAGTCTCTCAATACATTTGGGGAAAAATGAAAATCCTCCCCCTGTCCCACTTCTCTCCCAACGCTTGCCACTCCTCCAAGGACTATTTCCTCCTCTCCGAAGTTGTCCATCGGGTGTGGGAGGAGTCCCCTTTCCAAGTTTCTTTTTTTAGCCATACCCAAAACTTTCTTCCTTATGGGGGAGGTAAAACGGCCTTACCCTAGGCCACATCATAAAATCCTTTGAAAACATCCGGGTAGGCTCCCGTCGCCTATAAGATGTTCCTCGCAGCCCCTGAATCGCCTTAGCCGAACGACTTTGGTTTCTGTGAGCTAGATGCACCCCCATGCTCAAAATGGAGAGAAGGCATCTGATTGTTGCCCTTATTATCGCTGTCAAAAAAACCCACTCTGCCATGTTTATAATTTTTTCATCACCGACGATTTTTTCCCTATCCCTCCATGTGCGTTAAATTTCCCTCTTTTCACTAGGGAAACTCCAGGTATTGCCCGTATGGCTTCTTCTTATAGATTTTCGATAACTTTATGGTGGGATCCCTACCAACTCCCCTTTAAAAAAACAGCCCGGGAAGGTCTTTTCCCCCGGGTGCATTTTTAACTGACATTTAAAACCCAGGTGTAAAAGTTCTTCAAGCCCCTGGTTTTTTTTTTCCCTCTAATTTCCCTTCTCGAGTACCCTTTTTTCTTTTAAAAGCGTCTGCGAAGGCAACCACCCCCTGGTTTTGGGCATCCCCCCCCAAAAAGTACAACCTTTGTTCCATGACACCCCAAAATATCGGGCCAATCCCGATCCCGGGGTACACCCCTTCTTTATAGCTTCTGAACCTTTTTTCCCAAATTCAGGGGGAGTATCTTTTACGCAGTAGCCCTTTAAAGACCCCCTTAACAGCTGCCCCGGGCCTGAATCTCTCTTAATCTGTAAAACATCGCCGGCCACCAGAGGTTGTAAAAAGCGCTGAGATGTCCACAAATATTCCTACGACGTATTTACCATTTCCCGAGTCAATCAGTTCCTTGCTCTGCAGATTGCGTCCTTGTCGCCCTCCCTCTAGGAAAGCCATACTGGTGATGCATCCCCATGATGCCCCTGTGTCTCAGTAATCTTTCCCACAATATTTTCCCCTGCAATTCCCCTGCTGGTTCAACAGGCAATGGGTTGTATGACTTCGGAAAAAGGGGTTTTTATCCCCCCTTGCTTAGCACGATTACCTGTTGTTTCCCAGATGTTGGGGATTTCCTTGGGCAATTCTTTTTAACGCCCGCAAGGAAAGGGAAATAAGTCAGCCGTCTTCTCCAGCCTCGCCCTTTATTCCTTGGCCAGGTCCTTTTTCTTTACCCATCAAAGAATGTTCCTGATACCTCCGCCCAAAACTAAAGGTTCTACCTTTTCCTATTTACATACCATCATTTCCACCCTTTCCCCTCAAATTTGGTGCTCTTCAGATTTTCTGTCACGTGTCTCTGGCAAAAATGCCCATTAAAAAAACCCGCAGACTTTTCCCCAGCTGGTCGGGGTATCCCATCTCCTTAGATAGCGTGGGTTATCAGGGCGGGGGGGGAAATTTTCCCGGAGGTTTCTTTGAACGGACCCCCCAAGGTCCCCTCTTAACCCCTCCTGTACATATTTTCCCCCAATTTTTCCCCTTTTCCCCTTGTTTACAACCCACCTCAAACTCCTCTTGTTTCCCCCTGTAGTTTTTTAAAAAACCCCAAAAACGAAGTGGTCTCGAACCTAAATTGAATAAACTGCCGTTTGTTGAATTTATATTTTTTAAAATTTTTCCTTTTTTTTGTAGTTGTTCACCCTCTCCCTTTTACCCTTTTTGTTGGCCGGGGGGTAAGGACTCAGAGAGGGGGAAACAGTCTTAAAAGAGAAATGGAGTCTTTTTCGGTTCGAGTGTTGCAGCGAGGAAACCATAACTTTATAGATGAACATTTCATTACGTTCCCCTGAAACGATAAAAGGGGGAACTCGTATAGATCAAAAATAGACGCCCCCTCCTACTCTAAGTTGTAGCGATAAATTGAAAATTTAAACCAGTAAAAACATATTTACGCTCTTAGGCCTACTAAAAAAAATGAAAGATATTGAACATTTAGCCATGTTCGAACGGCTTTGATTGTTTCCAGAATAATCCAAACTTTTTTTCCCTGCATTTAGCGAATGGGTGTGGGGATATATACCCAGCAAGAAGGATTTACATTCCCAAATATTATTCTAATATCAGGGAAGGTATTGTGAAAAAACTTAAAGGACATCAATAGGGATACTTTATTTTCGAGAATCGTTGGGAAATAAAAGGGGTTGGAATAGAGTAATCTTGAGATTTTAATTCCAATAGCCAAAATATCTATTGTAGGGAATGGGAGAAGGGGTCCCTTTAAAATGGGAGGAAAAAAAGAAGGATACGGTGATGTCAGAGAGTATCTTTGAGAAATTCCTTTTAGGGTTGGCGGTAATTTTATTTTCCCCGAAGAGGGTTTGACAACGACCCAAAAAAATATCTGCCCCCTTGTGAGATTTTAACGACATTTGGGGTTAAAATCAGCAAAAATAATGTTTATCTGATAAAATGATGTCTTTTTGTTATAAAACATATCAAAAACAGCTGACTATGTCGTTTTCTTTCAAATAATTTACGGGAAAACTACAAAGGGTTTTTTTTTCTTTTGGTTTGTTTTGGGGTAAGTCTCCCCCCCATGATTTAAATTGAAAAATTCAAGAGAACCCTTTTGACTCTCAAAACGTTAAGTATCTCATCTCGAATGGTAGTGGTATAGTTAATAAACACATCCCGAAAATCAGAATAAGGACCCCGGTGGGGGTTTTCCTGAAATTTTCAAAGAGATACTAAGCCCAAAAAGGGGAACACAACCCCTTTTTGCGGTTAGTACATTGACCAGGGCCCTACGGTTGGGATAAAAAAGGGATTCAACCAAGGCTGATTGATAGCTTTGTATTTAGGAATATTTACCCTCATTCCGTGTACCAAGTAAATCACCCAGAATCTAAGAGATAAGTGTTAGTCTGACCTAGCACGGGGAAGATAACCCTTTTTTCGCAATCCTATTACCGTAATTAGTCAATAAATAGAGTTGAAATAGCTCTTGTTATTGATTTCGAGGATGGCGAAACTTCAGATTAGACTGAAATTAACACTTTTTGAGCGTTTACGTGATTATTTACTAATTTGTGTAATGTCACCGCAGTGAAAAGGAAAAGTAGTTCGTTGTAGTGCACTTTTTTATGATAAGTATATTTTAATAGGCGAGTATGTGCTTGTTAAAAGGTCAAAAAAAGTATACGGGTTTAAAGGTTTGATGGGAATTGGTAAAATTCCCAACCCAAATTTTTGCAAAATTTTATAGTCTTTTGTTTTCAATCTATATCAGCCCGTCCTGCTAAGGTTTACCATGCCTGTATATGTTCAATGTAAACTTTAAATACCTTGCCACCTGGGCTTTTTAAATGCTGGGTATCTTTTAACAGGGGGCATTAGAGATTATTGTAACGGGGGGCGCGCGTGCCCGGGAGGGTCACGGCCATTCAACGTAACGTGTAAACCCACGACCCCCTTTTGAGGTTTTGGGTATGTGTGTTAAAACATGAATGAAAATGCCCAGGGAATTTTCGGGGGTTTTGACTATTCAAACTAAACGCACAACACACATGATTAATTTAACATCAAAAATCAATTATAACTAAACAAGTCATTAAATAAAATAAAAGGGATCTTAATCAAGTCTAAAAATTAAAAAACAAATAGTCCATAAAATAAAAAGTAAATTAAAAATAAAAAAATTAACAATATAAAACACCCAAAAACATTAAAATTTTTAAAAAACGAAAAAAAAAGGGTTTTCTTTAAAACATAGTCCACAGTAAAAATAAATGTCTGCATCACCCTTGTTTTGGGCCCAAACACTTTTCCCCAACCGCACCAGGGGCCCGTAAAAAAACCTAAAACTGGCCACGCATTTCACTCATTTGCCCACCCCGGTTCCCACTGGACACGCAGTCCAAACACGGAAAACCCGCGGGCCACCAGGGACCGCAGGCCCGCACACTGGACAGCGGGTCCGCACACTGGACAGCGGCCCGCCACGGGGACAGCAGGCCCGCCCCGGAAAACGCAGTCCGCACACGGGACACGCGGTCCGCACACTGGAAAGGGTGTTTGGGCTGGTCCGACACGGGAACGCCATTCATCCTTCCCCAGCTGGCCCTTACGGGACACCGGTCCGCAAAGGGGACACGCGTTCACCATTGCCACCGGGGTCCGCACAGGGACACCGGGGCCGTCATGGACCGCAGGCCCGCCACGGGCCCCTGGTGCACCGGGACACGCAGGTCCGACAGGAACGTGGTCCGCACATGGACACGAGGTCCCCCAAATGGACACGGTCCGCACACTGGACAACCAGTTCACTACGGCCACCCCATTTCCCTTCAGGGGAAAACGCGGGTCCGACAGGACACGCAGGTCCACCCCCGGGACACGCTGGTCCACTCGGTTCATGGTTGATAAAAAAAAAATGATTCCTGTCTATCGCAAAAGCTGTTAATAAGGGGTGGTGCCAGAAAAGGTCTGTAATCCCCCACTTCAAATTTAAAAAGGGCCCAAGGGCCAGAAAAAAAAGGATCCAAACCCTCCTTCGGTTTTTGTCTTCCCCCCCCCCCGTCCTCTCTAATCCCCCAGTCAGTGAGAAGGCCGTCCCACCTTCAGAAAAAGGGGGGAGACAGAGAGAAAATTGATCGCGTAGGGGTAAAAAGAGAGCGCGTGGGCCCCCGTTAAACAAATTTGTACAATATCCTTTAGCGTGAAACCCATTCCGTTTTTGCCAAATTTGGTTTAGAACGAAAACAGCCTTTTTTTGGGGGGCCCCGGGGGTGCGTATACTCCACAGGATCGACTTACCTTTACTTTTTAACCCTAATTTGCCCACAAACTCGTATCTATCTATAGATTGAGATCCGGCTCAAAAGGAACATCATAATTACCTCGTTTAAAAAATTCCGGGTTAATTTACAGCGCTAAAAGTTTTACTTCACCCTTAAACGCCCCAATGCCGCAAAGGCCATTCTGCGAGTAAACCATTGCCGGTCAGCCTTTAGATGTCCTTTGGCTCACTATCATCGAAAAAATCAAAAGAATAAACACGCTGTATTGACCGTTCAATACAGTTTTTAAAACTCCACCCTAAAAGGGTGTTTTATCGCTTTAGGTCGTGGTTATAGCTACGATGATCTCTAAATTTTAATTATTTTCTAAAAATCTCGATCTCCCCATTTAACTCACGAGAATGCCGGTACCGTAAAACATTTAAAGTACTTTTTCCTTCAATAAATAAAAGCCCAAGATTTTTTTTAATTGACTGTGTGATATTGGAGGTTAAAGGCTTAGCCCATCCCGAAAAAACTCAGCTCCCGTCCAAAAATTTTAGAGAGGGAGAGTTTTTTTTTCCCTCTTTAAAAAACTTCATCTGGGAAATAGATGGTTTTAGGATGGAGGAGAGAAAATGGGGGATAATACAAGCAGCATCGTAAAGTAGGAAGGGTTTTATATTCTCGTTTACGTGTCATTGGGGGGAGGGGGCGGGAGGGAGGGGGATTTTATGTGCCGGTAATTTATAGGATTTTCCTTTTTAGGTTTTAAGGGGTTTTGTGTGCTCGTAACCCCGGGGGGGCCACCCTTTAAAAAATTGGGGCAGGGTGGTGGGATGTGTGTGTGCTCAAAAATCTCAGACTTTCTATTGACCCCTCCCACTGAGACTGACCACAGCACGCTGAGCCGCAGTTCATGGGTGTCCACTGTGCCACCCCCGGAGGGGTACGATGCTTTGGGGGGGGGGTACCAGTAAAAAAGGGAGAGGGCCGGAAGTTATTGAAATTTTTGTGCGGGCAAGAATTAAATTCATCATGATACACCTCCCCCGAGAGCCGTGACGTAGGGGAATATATACCCCCTTCAACTTGACAGATGGGGCAGTCAGCCCCCCCTCCATGCCGTCATTCCCCCAAATTCCCCCCCCTTCTTCGCCAAGATGGCAGTTCCCCGCCCCAACTTCCCCAGTCATACCCCGCCTGCCCCCCCCGTAATTTTCTTCTCCACACAAACACCCCCCCACATTCCCACACGTCTTTTAAAAAAACGTGGTGCGGGAGCCTGTGATTGTCCGGCTGGTATATAACAGGTTTAAAATAAAAAATCAAACCCCAAAAAACAATAGGGCCCCTGCCCCTTTGGGGTTTCATTTCCTTATTCCATGCGCATCGCAATTTTAAAAGGGGTTGCAAGATTTAAAAAAAACTAAACACAAAAATGAATCGTTCTCACACCGACTGCTATATGTAATCACGCATTTCCCCTTTTTAAACTACAATTTCTCTCACTCAAATACAGGACAGCAGATTTTCCGATGGAAACCCCTTTTTTTTCCGTTTACGGCCAAAAAGTTGCCTTATGTTTACGCCCCTCGGATAGTTCTCCCCGGGGAATGTTCCCAAATTCATTCATTGGATTATTGACTTCACTTAAAATTTTTTTAAACGACGTATCAACAAGGATACAAAATTAAAACTAGTTTTTCTTACCTAATTGTAACGATTTGCATTTGAAAAGGTTTAATGAAATTTTTCATATATAAATATTTGACGCGAAAAGTATTTTTTTAAATGATTGTGGGAATCGTCAAAAGAGGAAATGAAAATTCGAGGTTTAAACCTTTTAATTGTTCGAAAGTCATAAAAAAACGTATGCAATGCCCCAAAAATTTCTTTTACGATGATTGGGGGGTACCCCCAATTTCTTTTTTTCTTTTTTTTTTGGTGGCGTCTCGATAAACCCATTGCCCCAAAATCCTTACGCTCCCTTGTGGAAGTGATCAGGTTACGCGCACAAAAGGTTTGTCACGATCAACGAAATATTGTTCTTTTGTATAAATAATTAATATAAAATATAATATGTTAAATTTTCCCACTAAATTACGATAATCTAATACATACGGGAAGTTTGTAAAATGTCATTACTTCCCGATACACCATTATAGTAATGTGTAATTCCGGAGGATAGATAAACCAAACGAAGAAAAATTTATTTTTTTTGATAAATTATTTACAAAAAAAACAAATTTTTAAACCAAAAATGCTATTTTGGTTTTATTCACTGTCGAGAGCCCTTTGTATAGCGAGAGCTTTGTCAAAGAACCCTAACTACAAAATTTTTGTTTTTGAGTACAGTTTTCCGTTACTAGTGAATTATAAAAAAAAATTCCCATTAGTGTAAAAAAAATTTTATCTTAGTTAATAATGGTTTTTATAATAGGTAAGCTTTACTACAACCAAGCAAGTTGAGTTAGAGTGAAATGTTGTATCCCTTTGGGTTAAATCTATTTGAAAAAAACTTTATAGTACTCATACAGTTATGACAAAGGAACGTATTGATACAAAGTGGTTTGACACTAAAGGGTTGCCCAATTGCTTGAGGAAGATTGACAGTCCTTATTGAATCAGCTGATCACTTTAATTGGTTTTTTTTGAAACCATTGATCTTTGAATTTAATGACGGTTCCAAACTTGTTGTCAAAAATTTTAATTTTATTTTGTGTATTTTTTTATGGATTAGGTACCTTCTGAGTTTTACTCTTGCGTTACTAAATTAAATGCCCGGGGTGGAATAAACATCTATATTAGGCTTTTAACAGGGGAAATTTAGTAGGTTAGCCCTTTGAAAGCTATGCAATAACAATAACAATAACCGCTTTTAATTCCAAACAAGATTGTTTGAAAAATTGTTTTGAAAGGATCACAAAAAGAAACAACAAAAAAGTATTGATCGTTAAAACAAAGTGAAGGTGTGCTATTGACAAATTGAACAAGAACCCGATAGCCAGCCCCCGCCATCCCGGGGAAACCACCTCTTGGTTTTGAAGGTTGGGTTTTTAAACTGAGTGATAGTTCTGATCATGAATGTGGTGAAAAACCTTGTTAGACCCCGATTTGAAAAATTTATTGGGTGTGGGTTACCACCAATGAGGTGATTTAAAAGTTAGGGTTTTTTTTACAATGTTATCAAAAAGATTAAAATTTTTGAGAAAAAAACATTCTAAAAAGGGTTTTTTTTATAATTTTAAAAGTCAAAACATCATTTTGATATAAAAATACATTTTTAATGAAATATGCATTAAAAAAATATTTAGTTTTCTATAAAATGTTTTTAAAGTTCTAACATCGCATGCACCCGACTCTTCCAGGGTTTTTTTATTTTTTACTCACATTTTAAGTAACGATTTAAAACGAGTAGATTAACCCAAATTTAACGCCCAAATAAATGGGGTACACTACCCCTGCTGTTGAAGGGCCCACTTTCCGCTGCCCTTTGGGCACGCACGCACTCGAGAAAACCCCCAAAGGGGCCTGAGAGTGGGGCCGCTGCCTTCACTTGACTGTGATTAGGCCCCCCCACCAAAAGAAATCTCGAAATTGACTTGAGCTTTTCCGGGTTTTCCTAAAATTAAAAGCTATCAGCGCTATCTTTAAAACCCCCGAGCTGCCATTTTTCCCCCCTGAGCGTGCTCGTTTCTTTGTTATTTATTCCTTCCTCATTTCCCCCTTCTGAGGTCAGAATTTACGCAAAAACGTTAAAAAAGGGTGTAGCTTCTAATCCTTTTAAATATACCACGGCTTTTTAAAGGTGAGGGGTTCTCCGAGTCTCTTCTGGGATTACTTATTCTTTGAAATTCTTTTTGGTTTTTTATGGGGGGGAAATGTTTTTAAAAATTTCTGTTTAGGTTAACTTCGAGAGATTTAATTGGTTCATGACTAATGGGTTTGATGGGGTTCCCCGGGTTGTAAAAATTTTCTTAGATCCTTTTGTGACCCTTTAAATTATTTTCACTTTCTTATCGGTCAAAATTGGGGTGCATTCAAGGGGGGTTAAAATAATTGTTTGAAACTAAACTTTGGGACTTTTTTTATGCTTTTTGCGTTTAGGGGTAAAAACGTTTTGGGGCGTTTTTTAGGCAGGTTGACGAAATTTTTTATTTGGGGAGTCATTGGAGTTAATAATGGGGGGCAGCCCTTTCGGGTATTGACGTTAAATTTGGGAAATTTTGGGTTGTATCTTGATTTTTAGGCTGAGGAAAGGCTCGTTTTAAAATTTTAAAATTTTCAGGTTTTTTTATGTAAATTTAAAGGGTAGGTTGTCGTTTCAGACACCATGTATTGTTTGTGCCCCATGGATTTTTCTAGCCGAAACATTAATAGAATTGGCCCAAAAAATTTTTTAGTGGTTAGACTTGAGTTATAAATCTAGGAATATACTGGCAACAGATGTTAAAGGGTTATTAAAAAAACATAGAGGTTTTAAACCATAGTTGTATTTGAACTTTGTAAAAGTATTTGGATATAAGGTTTACTGTTTAGGGTTTTATAAAAAACTAAAAAAGCCCATTAGTTTAAACTTGTTTTTATGTATTAAGCTCGTTTCGTAAGGGAATGAAAATACGGCCTTTGCGGGTTTAAAAAGTTAAATTTATTTTGGGTTCATGTGAAATTTTTACCTTTAACAGTTTTTCTTAAATTATATTGATATAGTGGAGGGTAAAAAGGTTTACATGTATGTGCTTAGGGGTAGGGTTTTGTACGAGGACTTTACAAATTTTGTTCTCGAAATATTGACTTATAGGCTAACCTCCCAATGAATTGAAAACCAGGACCCCCGGGTCGGATTTTTGAATGGACCCTGCTGAACTTTAAATCTAAATTTATTTTTATCTTGGGTTATATTTTAAAAAAAATTCCCTTTTTGAAATTTTTTAGCATTTAGCTAACTTTGACATTGTATTTTGTTGTTTTTTTGATATAACAATAAAAAACTTGTCAAAAATTTTTTTTGTATCTTTCTGTCCCCTGCCGCCCATTTTTTTTAACTAGATAGGGTGAAAGACGGTCAAAAACAGTTTGTTTTTTAAAAGGTTTTTTAAACAACAAGCCCCCCCTGAATTTACCCCACGCTTTTTGAAAAATAAAAATTAAATTCATTGAAAATTAAATTTTTTTTAAAAACAGCTAATGTTAAAAAAAGCACAAGAGGTTTTTTTAAAAAAC
>JBCFYV010003942.1:0-25094 GCA_039000515.1 Timema cristinae
CTACCTCTGGTGTCTGGAAAACCCCTGATACTTCCTCTGGTGTCTGGAAACCTGATACTACCTCTGGTGTCTGGAGCCCTGATACTACCTCTGGTGACTGGGATGCCTAATACTTACCTCTGGTGTCTGGAAACCTGATACTTCCTCTGGTGTCTGGAGCCCTGATACTACCTCAGGTGTCTGGAGCCCTGATACTACCTCTGGTACCTGGGATCCTAATACTACCTCTGGTGTTTTGAAACCCTGATACTTTATTGGGTATCTGGAGCCCTGATACTTGCTTGGGTGTTTGTAGCCCCGATACTACCTGGGCTTACAATTGGCTCGATAATATCTGGTCAGTCTGGTTCCCTGATACTCCCTCTGGTGTATGGAGCCCTGATACTTCCTTGACTGTCTCGTGGCCTGATACTCCTACCTGGCTATCTATACAAGTGCCTTGGTATTTACCTGGATGTCCAGTGTATTGATAATACCGGGCAGTCTACTACTGTCTTGAAGTTACTACCTGGCTAGTCTAGTAACCAGAACCTTAATATTTATTGACATGTATAGAGTTTTTTACTAAACGATACTGATCTATTACAACCTAGATTATCAGCTCCTTTATAATTTAAATCTACGATTTATCCGTAGCAATTTTTACCTATAGTAAAATCAAGTGTTATTAATTCAAATTGACAAATGAGATTAAACATACATTTTAGTATTTGGTAACATGATTTATGAATTTAGCTTAACTACAACGTAAGTACTGGACATAAATATCAATAGAATTAAAAATAAATCAATCAAGAACGTCACTAAACGAATGACTGAAATCAAGCTCTAAATGGATAGCCCATCAAAGTTCTGTTTCTTGCATGCTTAAGTAGACAAATTAGATGTTATATGATTAGATTTTTTATTTTAAAACATTTTTTAAATATCAATTCATATTTTTAGATAATAAAGATTTCAATCGTACTAATTCTCCATGTATTTTAAATCACTACAGAGAACTTTCCCACGATGAGGTTCCTTGTTCAGGTCAAATTACATATTCAATCTGTGCACTACTGTCAATTCACATGTTCACAAAAAATAAATCAAGATCCGAACTAAGACATTGTCCCGTGACGAGCTCCAAGTCAATCAATAGCATCCAAGATCTGCTTGTTATAGTCAATCGACTATTTTCAGTGCGAATGCATTGTACAACTAAACAGGATAATAACCGCGTCGAGTGTTTTGAAGCGATTTGATACAACTCGTTAAATAGAATGCACGTGTGCCTTATCTACGTTGAGCTTTTTCACACACAAAAAAAAACCTAATTAAAAACACACAAAGTAATAACCTAAAATATCTGTTGGTTATCCACACAAAAACAAAACATGTTGAGGATTAATATTATTATTATTATTATTATTATTATTATTATTATTATTATTAGCACCGGGTCTTACTACCCGTTCGGTTTGTACGCACTTACGCTAATGTATGATAATGGTAGGGTTGTTGTGAGATGAAATGGAGGACCTACAGTTTAACGTGGAATCCGAACCACGGTGGAGGCCTGGCATTCCACACATTCACAAGATGTCTTGTCAGAGGTGAAGGAAGGGTTTGGCAATCAGATAAATCTGTGCCGGGACCGAGGATTGAACCCCGGCCGCCAGCACAGAAGTCTGACACCTTACCCCTAGACCACCAGGTCACCCAAGCTTTATTAGTGTGACCACATGAACTCGTAAATAAACCAGGAGTGTATTGCTTTATAGTTGCAAGAGAAGTACAAATATTTTCATTTTTTCTCAATGGCCATATCAAAATCTACAAACAACTCATGTTACTAAAAGTTTTAGCTAAAATAAATAGAACTGATGTCATTTTTCATGGGATCTAGTTTTTTTTTAAATACTATACAGTTGTTTGTAAATATATTTAAGTTTTACTTTGTTAAGCGAAAGAAAATAGATTATATATTTTATTTATTAAAGCTTTTATTTGTGTCCTTTATTTTTCACCACGCTGGGGATACAATATGAGAATCTGATACAAGTGTGTAGCCAGCATTCCAAATTTGGCCTGAATAGAGAAGGGGAAATCACATTATGGCGGAAAAAACACGTCCATTACATTCGGTCGAAAATTAAGGCCCTCAGTCCCAGTTTGGAGTCATACACATTAGTGACAATTAGGGCTAATGGTTTGTAAATCATAATACACGGTCCAATTTTCATAGATAGGGTATTGTAACGTGGGGCGCACGTGACCTGGGAGGGTCACAGGCCGTTCTCACGTGAACGAGTGAACCACGAGTTCTTTTACAGATATTGGGGTATGCTGCTGACCAAACACGAATGAAAATGCCCACGGAATATTCAAGGTCTTGATTATTAAAATTACCACATACATACACATACACACACACACACACACACTGGTTAACTATATATCTAAATTAATTATAACTAAACAAGTCATTAAGTAAAATAAAAAGAGCCTTAATCAAGTATGTAAATTAGTAAACTAATAGAACACATAAGAGATGTAAGTAAATTAAATTAACAACTTTAAAACACCTAATAACTATTGAAAAATTTAAAAACCCTCACAAAAATGTTCATTAACACAGTAGTTCACAATAACAACAAATGTCACTTGTCCCAACATGATACACGGCGGTGACCCGCTATACACAAAAGCTGGACTCGCCGACCTGCTCGCTGGTCACTCTGGCTCACGCACTTGACACGCCGGTCCACACACACCAGTCCACACACTCGCACTGGGGACTCCCGGACTCATTAGTCGAGAACCAAGAACTGAGTACCTGGCTATCACCGAGCGTGTATATAGGGGTGGTGCTAGCTAAGGGTATGGAATCCTCCATTTCTAGAGTTAAAAAGGCCAGAATAAAAAGGATCCAGACCCCTCCAGATGTGTCTGCGTCCTCCCCCCGTACTTCCCCCCCCCTCTAATCCCCCAGTTAGTGAGAAGGTTGCTGCCTACCTGCCAGACAAGGAGAGAGACAAAGAGAACAAGAGCGCAGCCAGGGTCAACAATGAGAGTGCGCCTGTCCCACTGTCAAACACCAATCTTGTTACAGTATTTTAGAAAATAAAGGTATATTGTATTTCAGCCAAAATTGATAAAGTTTTACTAGAATATAAGTGTTATTTTCTAGGTATTGATAATATCTATCAAAAGTGATGTCTGCAGATCCCATGACTTGACGTATGAATATGTGAACGTAGATATAGTAGCTTTTCTAGACCTACTTTGGTGGCCGCATGGTCTAATGCGCTACTCTTGTGTTAGACTATACTGCGGTAGGGTGTAATTCTAAATGGTTTTCCACTCTACCTCCATGCAAATTTGGATGCACTTCCTCTAAATTAAACCTTCCTGATAACTAACACATTGTGTAATTAGTATTCGTATAACCCAAACAGATAGCAAGATGCAGTGCTTAAAAAACTTTTCTAGTTGTCAGAAAAGGTTATTTAGTATAAAAATTGAACTGTAACACTCTGGACAGCTGCAGGGTTTGGGTAGTAGGACTAACTCCTCCAAAATTAGTCCCGAAGATTATATTGGGCACGATCTGAGAGTCATCCAGTAGTTTAGTCAATCTCCCTAACGATTAGACCACAAGTATGTTTTCTGAAATGGACTGATAAATCATTGTCAAAGCAAGTTGACCATATGACACGCATACGACTTACTTTCTTTGAAGAGTTGTACAAAGGATTGCCTACACATTGACATACCCGGTGCAAGCTCAACTCCCAAAACACACCGAAACAGCTACAAGGAATTTGCTGTTCTAGCTGACAAATTGCTAGCACAGACACACTTTAGATCTATAGTAATATCACGATAAAAATTATTTGTACCATAAAATACAGCTATGTTTTTTTCTGACAACATTGTTATAGGTGATACTATAGTACATTCATGGCTTAAGTATCCTTGGATGACAGCTTAAAAAGTTACTATAAATAGTCCCTAATGTATCTCTACGCCAACAGCTAATACCTGTCACTTTGGCTAACTGTAATGAAAACATGATAATCTGTTGTCTTTTTCTATGCCCATAAGGCATAGTTTTGAAGGATGAGCTTGATGCTAAAATTAACTAGGTCCATAGAACATGGTTTTGTATGGCAATGTTTATTACTTTTTCTAAGTCCATAAGGCATGGCCATACAGTTTAGGGAGTCATGACTTTTTCTTAGAAAATAATACCATGCCTTATGGACTTAGAAAAATTCAGAAATAATGTCATACAAAACCATGTTCTATGGACCAAGTTAATTTGAGCATCAACCTCATCATTCAAAACTATGCCTAATGGGCATAAAAACACGTCATAAACTCTGACACAAAAAACAACGTCATATGGACATAGAAAAATAGTAAGAACTCTACAACACTAAACTATGCCTTATGGGCATAGAAACCCCATCAGAAACTCGGACACAACAACAATGTCATATGGACATCTTTCCTAATACAAATATTCATGGTGACAGCTGTAGCTTCTTCTGCGACGTGAAGGTGAGACAAACACCTCACACATCATGATCACCAGTTGCTTTGTCGAACGATGTAAGATTACGTCCAAGAAGTTTCTCCGTTGAATTGAGACAATAGAAAACAATATGTGCATCAAGGAATGGCTGTTATATGCAAACAGAACTCCACCCGGAGACACCAAGGGGGAGGTAAGGTGCAGATTTGCGCCGAACGACAACTAGCGCCCGAAGATGGCGTGGAGAGCAGAGAGAAGTAGCTCTGTCATTTCATCAAATTGAGACCTGTGAGTGAGATGTCATTCTATGGATTCTTCAGACACAGTCGGCAGGGGGTGGTCCCCGCTGGACAAATCCGGGCAGTCGGTCTCAAGAATGATGCTGAAGGAGCGGTGGCCAAAGTTTGGGGAGACAAGTGAAAGTCCTGGGGCAGGAATGAAGGTCTGAGGAGATGACTGTTCGGAGGCTGAGCTCCTGACTTCCTAGTGATTGGGCTATCACTAGGAGGGGCCAACTCCTCCCTCTATCCGGTCCCAGTAGAGTTTTTTTTTTCTCAAGTTACCCAGGCAAACTGGTATGGAAGGGCTAGTACCAGTTTTTCGGGTGCCCGAGTACCCGGACTGGCACTCATGGACCTCGGCCCACGTCTGGTGAAACGGTTTCGGTCCCGATGGGTATCAGTGGTTGCACTGTGAGGGGCCACAGAGCCTTTCGGGGGTCTCTTCGAAGATTTAGTCGGGTAACAAAGTCAGCTAGGGTATTTTCCTGACCTATGGGCGTTTCCCGGCAACATGAATTCACCGTGAGCTAATACCTGAGAAAGGATAAATATGGCTTTCTGTGACTCATTTACATAATCCAGGGATGGGAAGGGTTGAGATAGATATGTTGATGTGAGATGTGGAGTGGAGCACATGGGTGAGGGGTGGAGGGGGGGACTTAAAAATATTTTTTTGGTGCAGCATACGAGGACACAACTGGTTTTTTTCTTATACCTTCGTTAAACATGGTACGGCTTTCTGTGACTCATTTGCATAATGGGTGAGTGTTCGTGTCTCCTGGGATGCGGGGGAGGGATGTGAGGTAGGGGGGTTGGGGTTGAAGCACCTGGCTGACTGAGAGGGGGGAGACTTATAATATTTTTTTGATGCGGCATACTAGGACACAACTTGGTTTTTTTTCTGGGGTTCTCTCTCTCTCTCTCATCAGAGGTGATGGTTCAGGGTTGAGTGTTCTCTCTTCCGACGAGCCGGCGAGTTTTTTTCTCCTGGACAGCTACGGGTCTCGGACAAGTATCCACTCTACCTCCACACAAATGCGGGTTCACTTCCCAATTCCTACGCGGGAGGGCAGCTTATGGACCTGGGGATATGACAAGTATATTCTCCCTCAAACCCTGACGGTCAGTCCTAGCAAAGATTGGGAATTAAGGATATGACAAGTATTATTCCCTTCTAAGTCAATAATCATTTAATTGTTTTCAAGTTAAATGAGTTTAAAAGAATTGTTTACATCAGGGTCGTGTGCGTGTGTGAGTGTGTTAGGATAACTGAACTTAATCTAAGACAATAATCGTTGAATTGTTTTCAAGTTAAATGAGTTTAAAAAAAATTGTTTACATCATTAACTAACAATACAAGGTTGTGTGTGTGTGTGTGTGTGTAATTATGAAGAGTTGATTTCCCCGAAAAACGAATGATATTTCTTCGCATACATATATTCAGCACAAAATTCTCCCTCTCTCTCTCTCAAAGTCTTTTCGGTATGGAGGAGGGTTGATGGAGCACCCGGGCGAGGGGTGGAGGGGTTATCTCTCGCACGGACCAGATTTTTTTATCCCTATCATCGTGACGTAGTGTGTAGACCCTATGGGCAGGGTTATAAGGTGTCCACACGGTGAAGTGTGTTGTGGGGGGGGGGGGGGGCTTGACCTAGTGACTGCGGTGCACAGCTGTGGCAGCTGCTCTTGAAAGAGCCGTATATTCTCATAACAGTCAAGGTATTATCTGATTCACAAACTTTAGAACATAAATTTCTTTCCAAGTGACATGCTTAGAATCATAATACTTAATTCGTGACAGAGATTTGTGTTAAGTAGTTTTCACATTGAAGGTCAAGATCCGTGTACTTTGTAGGAGGGGGGAGAGGCGTGGCTTGGAGCCTATAAATAGGGGTGGTCAACCCTTTTTTTTTTGTTGAATCATTAACCGGTAGCTATATTAGCCATGGCGTCAGAATTTGTGGCCGCATTTTTGACGGAGGTGGGAAGTAATGAGATACGTCCACGTAAATTGACTGACTTGGAGATAGGTCACGCGTACCGTATTTCTTCAATAAAATCGGTAAATACGCGATTCGGTCGTCGTATACTTACTGTACTCGACGCCAAGTATCAAGTTTGGCTGCCGCGAAGATTTTCGACGCTCAGCGACGCTCAGATAAAGGATATCCCGAAAGCGGATCTACTACTTGTTTACAAAGGTCTCTCTACCGCCACCAAAACAGCCATCCTGAACTTTGAAGGTAAGTGTGTGTGTGTGTGTGTGTTAGGATAACCGAACTTAATCTAAGTCAATAATCTTTGAATGAGTTTAAAAAGAATTGTTTACATCATTAACTAACAATACAAGGTTGTGTGCGTGTGTGAGTGTGTTAGGATAACTGAACTTAATCTAAGTCAATAATCATTGAATGAGTTTAAAAAATTCTTTACATCATTAACTAACAATAATCGTTGAATTGTTTTCAAGTTAAATGAGTTTAAAAGAATTGTTTACATCATTAACTAACAATGTGTGTGTGTGTGTGTGTGTGTGTGTTTAGGATAACCGAACTTAATCTAAGTCAATAATCATTGAATGAGTTTAAAAATAATTGTTTACATCATTAACTAACAATACAAGGTTGTGTGCGTGTGTGAGTGTGTTAGGATAACTGAACTTAATCTAAGTCAATAATCATTGAATGAGTTTAAAAAAATGTTTACATCATTAACTAACAATAATCGTTGAATTGTTTTCAAGTTAAATGAGTTTAAAAGAATTGTTTACATCATTAACTAACAATGTGTGTGTGTGTGTGTGAGTGTTAGGATAACTGAACTTAATCTAAGTCAATAATCTTTGAATGAGTTTAAAAAGAATTGTTTACATCATTAACTAACAATACAAGGTTGTGTGCGTGTGTGAGTGTGTTAGGATAACTGAACTTAATCTAAGTCAATAATCATTAAATGAGTTTAAAAAATTGTTTACATCATTAACTAACCATAATCTTTGAATTGTTTTCAAGTTAAATGAGTTTAAAAGAATTGTTTACATCATTAACTAACAATATGTGTGTGTGTGTGTTTAGGATAACTGAACTTAATCTAAGTCAATAATCATTGAATGAGTTTAAAAAGAATTGTTTACATCATTAACTAACAATACAAGGTTGTGTGCGTGTGTGAGTGTGTTAGGATAACTGAACTTAATCTAAGTCAATAATCATTGAATGAGTTTAAAAAATTGTTTACATCATTAACTAACAATAATCATTGAATTGTTTTCAAGTTAAATGAGTTTAAAAGAATTAATTACATTATTAACTAACAATGTGTGTGTGTGTGTGTGTGTGCGCGTGGGTGTATGTGTAATTATCTTTAAATGAAGCTGGATTATGAAGAGTTGATTTCCTCGAAATGTATAACACTCACCTCTTTGAAAAAAACGAATGATATTTCTTCGCCCGTTACATCATTAACTAACAATACGAGGTTCGAACCTTGCTCCCTGGATAATTGTGCTTAATCCGCATCTCGTAAGACCAAAGTTAATAATCTTACAGGTTAAAATATCATTGACTAATAATAAATCGTTGAATTGTTTAATAGTTTAAAAAAAAAAACATCTACTTGAGTCGTTTTTGAAGTGAGTTTTCCACCCTCTTTTAACAAAAGGGACCGAGGGACGTTTAAACACGCTTTTTTTCCACCCTCGGGAGCGAACAACTTTCACAGACAAAAAAGAGAAACATTTAAAGCTTTCTGTACTAGAAAAAATATCACAAGCAGTTTTCGTACAAACCTCTCATACTGTTTAGAGATTAATAAGGTTATATTTTTAGAGGAAATGTGTACAAATTTGCGAACCATCCTGAGTGAGAGTCGAACCTTGACCCACAAGCAGTTTTCGTACAAACCTCTCATACTGTTTAGAGATTAGAGGAAATGTGTACAAATTTGCGAACCATCCTGAGTGAGAGTCGAACCTTGACCCTCCCAATAGGAGAGTAACGCGTTAGAACAGACAGCTAGGTAGCCTGATGGTCTAGGGGGTAAGGTGTCAGATTTTTTTTGTGATTACTCATCATAGTCGTTCCTGTTTGTTTACAGCCATCTCGAGTCCGCTTGACGTTATCTTGGAGGAGACTGTACCTGAATGAAGAGGAGGCTAAATGGCAGAACCTCCAGCTAAAAGAGCGCGCTTTTCTTCTTCCCCCATCATTATATCTCGACAAATAAATGGAAATAAAGTGTATACTCTCCGTGAATTAACCTCGAATGAGCAACTTTTAATTAATTATCTAAAACGTGATATCACAACACAAGTATATAAAGCATACATAGAGCATACACCAGAGTTGATTAAGACCTCGAGCGTTTTGATACTCGGACATGAGGATATAGATGGACAGATCCGGACACTTTTGACTCAGTCACAAGACTTAGGTACGGGATTTACCCAGTTTAGGCTTTACCTGGAACCGTTAGGTCTCTCATTGAAACGTATTGAGCAGGCGTACACTCGCCGTATAAAAACCTATTCTATCACTAACAAATTGCCTTACAAGGATCCCGTCCAGTTTCTCGTCGCGTGCGGAGGTATATACGTAAAGACGGTAGAAGAAACAATTGCAAATGACTCGATAAAGGTAAATTGCAGTCTCATTTGCGAGTTTAGACATCCTACCGAAGGTAGAATTGAGAAAGGGTATTTCAACTCAACTCTATGCGATATATTTAGCACTACAACTTGGAGGAGTTATATAAGAATAATGTAGTTTTCCCCCTCCTTGCTCAAATTGAAGGTTTTGTTTCTAGAGATTCAGGTTGGATGTATGACGGTACATTGGAGATGAGAATAAATCTCTCTAAAAACACGGTTTTCGCGGTCGGGGCTCGGGTTCAAATCCCTGAAACAATAGCCAACCGTAAAGCGTTGATAAATGTGCAATGCGAAGAAGGTCATTGCTTCCCTGTATCTGTTTTATCCTGTCTTTTTGAACCGACGGGAAATGTGCGACGTTTATCCTCTTACCCTAATTTTCGAGACGTGTTGAATCTAGACAGGATCCCTCTCCCTTTCCAAATGAGATATATCGAGAGTTTTGAAAAGCTTAACGATATATCTATAAATGTGTACACTGCAAAGCATGATGGGAGTGACTCTTATATTGATACTGCTGACACCTCTAAAAAACTAGTAATTGTTCCCGTACACGTCAGTGCTAAAGAGCGCGCTAGACATGTACATTTATTTATGATAAGAGTTCACGGGACAGAAACTTATCATTTCAGCGGAATTAAAAATCTGTCACGGTTAATAAACTCTCAACTACCGCGAGCGTCTAGCGGAGGACGTAGATACTTTTGTGATAGATGCCTGTCCGCTTTTTTGACTGAAAACAAACTCACAAAACATAAAGAGGCGTGTATAAAATTCGGCGCGGTAAGGAGTACATTCCCTCAAGGGGAAGATAAATTCCTCACGTTCACTCAGTATAAGCAACAGGAGAAAACAGGATTTATCGTATATGCAGACCTGGAGAGCTTACTTATGCCTATAGAGACGAGTGATCCCGACTCAAAATTTTCTTATACCGAGAATGTTCAGCGTCATGTAGCTTATTCTGTAGGAATGTACGTTAAATGTAATTTTGACGATAGTCTCTCAGAGTACCGTCACTTCACGGGAAAAGATTGTACTGACCAATTTGTTGAGGCGCTCATAGATACTGCGAAGCGTGTACTAGAGTACTATAGTACCGTTGTACCGATGAAACCGTTAACTCCTGCTCAAAGAGACGCTCATAATACAGCCTCTTATTGTCATATATGCGAGAAGCCCTACAAGAATGATGATATTCGGGTTATGGATCATTGTCACTTGACTGGACTTTATCGTGGGAGTAGTCACGCAGGGTGCAATATTAATTACAAGAACCCGAGTCACCTAAGCGTAGTAATCCATAACGCGCGTTGCTACGACAATTTTTTCCTTCTCGAATCACTCGTTGAACGTAGAGAAACTGATCCGTTCATGGGAGAGAGCGTTCTCATCAATCCGGGAAAAGTCAGAGTTATTGGAGAGACCATGGGAAGATTCAAAGTAATCATGAAATATATTCGGCACGGGTTTCGAGGGATCACGATTAAAGTTATAGATAGTTTCAGTTTTCTATGTACTTCCCTAGAGAAATGCGTATCTTACCTCGAACCCGAGCAACTTAAAATCACGCGTAAGTGCTATCCCGAGGATGAACGCTTCAAATTAGTCACACGAAAAGGAGTGTTCCCCTATGATTATATTGATTCATTCGAGCGGCTAGACGAGACTCAGTTACCGGGCAAAGATAAATTTTACAACGCGCTCACGGATAGTCATATCTCTCAGGAAGACTATGATCACGCCTGTGAGGTTTGGCGAGTATTCGAATGTAAGAATCATTGGGACTATTCGAACCTCTACCTGTCACAGATGTAACTTTACTAGGGGACGTCTTTGAGAACTTTCGTGATCTCTGCATGAAAACGTATAGGCTCGATCCCGGATGGTCCCTTACAGCTCCCAGTCTAGCGTACCAGGCTCTATTGAGAATAACCCGGGTACAGCTCGAATTAATCGATGATGTGGACACTCATCAATTCATTGAGGGGGCTATCCGCGGAGGGATATGTTTTGTGGCTAATCGTCACGCTGTAGCGAATAATTGCTATATGGACGCGTTTGATCCTTCCAAGCCAGAGTCCTACATTGTCTATCTAGACGTAAATGGACTCTATTCATTTAGTATGCTGTCCTCACTTCCCTATGGAGAGTTCAGGTGGCTCGAAGATGACGAAATTGCTCGATTGGACGTGCTAAAAGTAGAGGATGATGCGGATACGGGCTATATCTTGCAGGTAGATCTTGAATACCCGCAAGATGTGCACGACGCCCATTATGACTTGCCGTTCTGTCCTGAGAAAGGGATTCCACCCGTAGGGAAACAGGAGAAACTGTTAACAACTTTAGCTGATAAGACGGGGTACGTCATTCACTACCGCCATCTAAAGCTATGTTTAGCGAACGGGTTGAAACTGACGAGAGTTCACCGTGTTCTCAGTTTCAAGCAAGCACCGTGGATGGCTCCGTATATCGGGTTGAACGCGGAAATGAGGGGTAAAGCGAGTAATCAATTTGAAAACATGTTTTTCAAACTGATGAACAATGCCGCATTCGGTCACCTCATATCTAACAAGAGGGCTTACCGTACGATAAAGATAGCTACCAGGTGGGAAGGGAAATTTGGAGCGGGTAACCTCATAGCCTGCCCTAACTTTAAAAACCGCTCGATAGTGTCAGAAAACCTAGTCATCATCGAGATGGAGCCGCAAGAGATTTACTTTGATATGCCTATCTATGCGGGATTCGCCATTTTGGAAATCTCGAAGGTAGTCATGTACGGTCTGCATTACCAGGTTATGATCCCTGCCTTCCCTAAAGGTACGTTAAAACTTCAATACACTGATCCAGACTCACTTCTCTACTACATGACTGTTGAGGATGCATACCAGAGACTAGCCCTGTTAGCTAATGACTACCTGGACACCTCCACCTACGGACAAGACAATATTTACAGGATGCCCGTAGTGAATAAAGGGGTGCTCGGTAAACTAAAAGACGAGACTCGAGGTCAGATCATCACTGAGTTCATTGGTTTACGTCCTAAACTCTATTCATTCTCAGTACAAGGAGTTGGGGAGACTCTCAAGGCTAAAGGGGTGAAGAGTAGCGCGTTAAGAACGCTTTCATTAGAGGATTATCGTAATTGTTTGACAGATGAGACGATATTCATGAAAGAGGCTCGTTCAATAAGAGCTGTAGGATTCAAACTTTACACACAAAAATTCAATAGGGTCGCTCTATGCTCTATCGACGACAAAAGATATAGAGTACCAGGAACTGTCAATACTCTTCCATGGTCCCATTACTCAATCAGACCGTCAACTCTATAGGGTGGCAGTGCGTCTATGTGAAAAAAATCATAAGTGATTAGAACTAAACCTAAAAAAATTCATGTTCTATACTGTAAGTGATTGAAACTAAAAAAAAAAAAAATAATAATCACGTAATGTATAAAAAATATTCATGTTCTATACTGTAAGTGATTAAAAAAATATTAACGTCCTGTACTCTATAGTGTAAGTGATTAGTGTTAATGTATAATTTCAAGAACTATAACTTATGAAAAAAAAATATTCACGTCATGTACTCTATTGTGTTAATTTATAAAAAATTCATGTTCTATACTGTAAGTGATTAAAACTAAAAAAATATTCACGTCCTGTACTCTATAGTGTTAATGTATAAATATTCATGTTCTGTAGTGTAAGTGATTAAAACTAAAAAAAAAAAATATTCACGTCCTGTACTCTATAGTGTAAGTGATTAGTGTTAATGTATAAACAAAACAACAATTTCAAGAACTATAACTTGTGGAAAAAAACCCAACTAATTTAGTATGTATCTATGTGTTTTAAATCTTTATATTCATTAAATAAAAACAACAATTTCAAGAACTAAAACTTGTGAAAAAAACGACTAATTTAGTATGTATCTATGTGTTTTAAATCTTTATATTCATTAAATAGAATTAATCATGGATGGTGTTTTTTCTTTATTTCTTTCCTTCTCTTCATCCGCCCCCCTTCCCCTCAATGATTAAATAATACAATGAAAGTTATAATCAATAATTCTTTATTTAAAAAAAAAAATCTATTACAAGATTCATACGTTTAAAGCTAATTACGTTAAACATTTACTTTTTAAAAAAGTTAATTACATTAATCATTTATTTTCAATCATTAAAAGTTAAAATCATTAGAACCCTATTACAAGATTCATACATTAAACTTTTTTTTTTCAATCATTAAAAGCTATAATCATTAAAAGTTAATTACAAGATTCATACATTAAACATTTATTTTTTCCTTTTTTCCAATCATCATTAATTCTTTTACAAGATTCATAATTATGGATGGTGTGTTTTTCATTATTTCTTTCCTTCCCTTCATCCGCCTCCTCTTCCCCTCATTGATTAAATAATACAATGAAAGTTATAATCAATAATTCTTTATTTAAAAAAAAATCTATTACAAGATTCATACGTTTAAAGCTAATTATATTAAACATTTATTTCTAATTTTCATTAAAAGTTAATTATATTAAACATTTATTTTTTAAAAAGTTAATTACATAAAACATTTATTTTCAAACATTAAAAGTTAAAATCATTAGAACTTAAACATTTATTTTTTTCAATCATTAGAACCCTATTACAAGATTCATACGTTTAAAAGTTAATTACATTAAACATTTATTTTTTCTAATCCCCGTTAATTCTTTTACAAGATTCATACATTTAAAGTTAATTACATTAAAAAATTTTTTCCCTCAATCATTAAAAGTTAATTACATTAATTCTTTTACAAGATTCATAATTATGGATGGTGTTTTTTCATTATTTCTTTCCTTCCCTTCATCCGCCTCCTCTCCCCCCTCACTGATTAAATGATACAATGAAAGTTATAATCAATAATTCTTTATTAAACATTTATTCCTAATTTTCATTAAAAGTTAATTACGTTAAACATTTATTTTCAATCATTAAAAGTTAAAATCATTAGAAGCCTATTACAAGATTCATACATTAAACTTTTTTTTTTCAATCATTAAAAGTTATAATCATTAAATGTTAATTACAAGATTCATACATTAAACATTTTTTTTCAATCATTAAAAGTTAAAATCATTAGAGCCCTATTACAGGATTCGCACGTTTAATCCAATCATCATTAATTCTTGTGATAATCGAGGACTTACGCTTCCTCTGACTCCTCTCGAGGCTTCTTCTTTGCAGGCTCCATCTTCTTTCCGAGCTTACGTTTAGAAGCGTCTGTAGTTTTCTTCTTCCGTCTGGTCATGTCAACCTCGTCTTGACCACAGACGCATGATAACTTATTGAAATCTATGTACTCTTTATACTCGTTTATCAGAGCTATCATATGAAGCAATGATGGAATAACCGAACTCGTATCGTTCCGCATCGCACTCTTGGTTAGATCGCAAAAGTTTTGATCGATCAGACTTAAAATTCTTAAACCATTAGCAGAGCACTCAGACATTTTAGCAGGGTTTGTCTAGTCTGTTCTTGACACTATCGTCACCGATAACACTCTGTAGCCGAGACATCCTCTCAGTTCCTTTAATAGTCGAGAACAATTAGGTCTTCCCTCTTTATGATGTCATCTTGCTTACATCACTGCTTGAAGGGTTATAGCGGACCACTCTATCGTGAATGATGAGACAAAACGCCTTGGTATTTACAGGGATATTTTCCTCCGTCTCGAACGTTATACGACACGTCACCATACTGTCCTTGAGAGTATCTTCCTGTCGGCTGGCATCGAACACAACGATGGGTGCGTGAGACTTGAAATGGGAAGGATCAAGTAAAGGTAAAGAGGCGCTCGTTCCGTAGTACGAAGTCTGGAAATTGGCGTAGTCTTCGTATAATTTCGAGAAGGAATCTTGCCTAAAGTTCAAGTTCATATCCTCATAAGGGTACATGTTAGAATTTAGATAGAGTTTAGCATTACGTAAATTACAATGGTCAAAAATTCTTCTATCTGCTACCGTCGTATTGTTCCGTCCGGTCTGAAGCGCAAAACAACGTAACGATGTTTCTCCAGCAAAGTTGACGTTTTAACAGTCCAATCATGCTGATTAGAGGTGGGTACGTTAGGGTACTCGTACAATTCCCAAGTACGGAAAGGTAGCTCGATGATCCTCCCGCTATTGATGAAATTAAGCAGGTTGAGACGATTGATATCATCAGTCTTTATATGGGGTACAAGCCAAGATATTTTACTTAACTCAATCCTAGAGGGTGTCTCTGCAGCAGGAGGTGGGGCTCTTTGTAAAGCGTTGTTGTCGCTGGTGGAACGAACTAGCACCAGCTCTTGTTTCGCGTTGATCAGTATTCGGGAATAGTCTTCAACGAATCCTAGTATGAGACGTAAAGGGATGCATACGTCAAAGATGCCCGTTTCAGCATGTACGTGAACTCCTTCAAACCTCCAACCCGCGTTTGAAAGATGAGTCTGCCAACCATTCCTTATAGATAGATAGTTTTAAGTTGGGTCGAAATACCCACATCTCTCGATTGATCAATCTCTACTCCGTTAATCTCATAAGCGATTCTTGAGAATAGATGCAGTATTCCGTTATTAACAATTCTCGAAGTGCTTCCAGGTTCTCCCGTATTCAAAAGTAGTCGCCCTTTGATATGTGGCAGAGAGCGGTGAGGTAGGGTGCATAACCCTTCTTGTTGGATAGATATCCTAAGCTCGTTCCCGTTAGCTAACGGACCGGGAATATACGAGGCGTAGGAATGATACTGGAAACTGGCCAAGGCTGTATCAAAAGCGACAGACTCCCCAATGTTCAGAATATCCACGACGTCATCCATTATTTTCGTAACGAGTAACCTAGACGTCTTAAATAGAGTTTATTGGCAGGTGTTAACGCTTTCACTGTCCTTCTCTCAATGTTTCGAGGAAGACTTCACCGTCTTGTTTTATCTAGATCGAGTACCATCTCCAGCGAGTCGTTTCAGATGTAGACGTAGCGATATCGTCTCGTCTCTAAAGTTGACGATATCTCCTCGCTCGCCAACAAGTCGTACCGAAATAGACTCTATTACTCGCTTCGTTACCGGAAGGTAAATGATATTGTTAGGCGCTTCCACTATCTTATAGCCTGGCGGGACGGTCATGCTGAACTCGTGCAAGGTATGACTCGGTTCTCCGTTGACGTAAGTCCCGCTAACGAGACTACATTCTACACGGATCACATTCACGTGAAGAATATTCACAGTATTGGTAGATATGTGCGTCTTCCCTGCAGGAAGTATGACTGGGTCGAACCCTAGCAAGGATGCAAACGTACCAGGTCGGGTAAAGTCGATAGGTTTATTGCAAGTGATATAGCTCTTTAAAGTGCTAGGGTCACCAATAATCGAGAGCTTTACGTTACTCGGGACTTCCCTTCGCAAGAATCGATCCAACGCCTCAAGTTCATAGGTGCCTAGTGGAACTGTATACTCTTTACCGTCGCAAAAAAAATTATTATTACGTTCGTCAATGTTCGGTATGGAATTGAACGTGGCCAGATTGATCAGTCCGATGAACCATTCTTCTTCACGATTCTCTTCTCCGAGCAGGATATGCGGGAAGTAGTTCTCTGTCAGATTCGAACCCTGACCTGTCATTGTAAGTGTCATAGACATATTTACTAAGTTCGAACGTCAACGTGAGTATTTAAGGAAAGCTAAACAAAGATGTCCGCATAAAACGGTGCCGTACTCTTGATACCGAGTATGATTATAGGTGATGGGTATTCCTCTGAGATATTGAACAAGTTCGAGCGGTGGCCTTAGATCGCCGAAACTATCGAAGTAAACCGCCCGTTCACCGTTTTTCTTATACGCCACCCAATGCGTACCCTTACCACTATCATCGTCAAGATTGATGATGGCGTTCTCTATCTTCCAAGGAGGACCGTTAGGTAATGCATCTCTCGCAAATACTCCTCTAAAGAAGGGGATTTTTAACTCGGCGGCGTACTTGCGCAGATCCGTTTCAGTAAGGGCACGTTTAGGTAGTCATTTTAATTTCGGGTAAGGTCGTAGATACATACCTTTCCCCATGGCGATAGCTTCGAGCGTACGATTATGTCTCTGAGCCTCGTTCAATTGTTTCGTATTCGCCTTAGCACTTTGTACAGCCTTGGTGATTCCTGCGGCTCCTCCGGCGACGGCTCCAAGCGCTGCGATCAAAGGTAGTATAGGTAGAATTCCTCCCTTCTTCTTACAACGTCTAGTAGTAGTAGGACGCCGCTGACGACGTTGAGTCTTCTTCTTCTTCTTAGACCTGAACCCATCTTGACTTTAGCTTTCATCGCGTTGGTGATTGCCCACGCGGCGGCTTTCTCGCTCAACTTCGAGTCTGACGCGAGTAATCTTTTCCACGATTTATCGATAAGTTCACGATCTACAGTATGACGTCCTGCAAGATCTTTCACCTTGGAGTAGACGATATCGTGTTCTTTACAGTGTCGATTTAACTCGTTTATTCCAGGATCGCCCCGTTTCAATCGTTTTTCCAACTTTGTTCCAGGTCCGCAGTACTGGTATCCGGGTATATGCGCTTCAAACGGTAGATTATTGATTATCTTATCCAACAAACCTCCCCCTCTTCTTCGCCTCATGACACGTACTGATTAGCATTTATATAGGTGCGTCCATTATATAGATGAAGTAGTCGTCAACATGCGGTTCGAGAAACAGACAGACTCTTTAACTGTACACAACAACGATCATGATGAGGGAGGAGCTTTACCTCAGAGACATGGTACGTTGTTACCTGATACTATCCGCTGCATCATCTGTGGACCATCGAATTGCGGTAAAACCAACGCCATGATCAGTCTGTTGGAGGAACCTAACGGGCTACGCTTCAAGAACGTGTACGTTTACTCAAAATCGTTATACCAGCCTAAGTATCAACGTTTATCGAAGGTCCTCTCACTCGTTGAAGGCATGGGCTATTTCCCTTATTCCGACAACGCGGAAATTATCCCTCCGTTCGAGGCTGAACCCGACTCTGTATTCATATTTGACGAAGTCGCTTGCGATAAACAGTTTAATATACAGGCTTATTTCAGTATGGGTAGACATAAGGCCATAGACTGTTTCTATCTCTGTCAGACGTACTCGCGCATCCCGAAACAGATGTTGAGAGATAACGCTAATCTTCTCATCCTATTCAGGATGGACGATACGAACCTGAGACATGTCTACGACGATCACGTGAACACGGATATGACTTTCCAAAAATTCAAGGAGGTGTGCTCGCTGTGTTGGAAAGAAAACAAGTATGATTTTCTCGTGTTGAGCAAAGATCATGAGATCGATAAAGGACGATATCGCTACGGGTTCGATACCTTTATCTTGCACGATTGAGGTGAACGCGCGTTCAGTACGCGATAAGACATCATGTCGTCCATATCTAAATTCGGTCATAGTCTCTACAAATATAGATCTCTCATCGAGTCAGAGGGAAATCTAACTCTAAACTCTCAAGGGTATTACGACGCTAGATCGAAAAGGATCGTCAACGTCGAGTCGCCCGTCACATCTAAGGATGTCTGTAACAAGTCTTACGTCGATAGGATGGATGCAAGACATAGTAACGAGCAGATAGTCGCTCTCAACACTGCCAAGGACCTCATCAAAGGACAGATGGAATCGCTGATTGAGGATTTGGAGAACAATCGAGTGAAATACATCAACTTTGAGAAGAGTGCTCGTCAAGGGGTAGAGGAGGTGCGAAAACTGTCTCATCAATATGAGGATCGTCTCAACGAAAATAAAACAACGCTTGACGTTTTAGGTTCTAAGCTGTTAAGCCTAGAGGAAGCTTTCGAGATGCATCGAACCATTTACAACGATTTTATAGCCGGAGGTGTACTACGCTTAAGGGGACCGGATGACAACAAGCTTTACGATGCAGACGGTATAGTTTTGCGAAACATAGGTATGCCCTCATTACCTTCAGACGCAGCGTCTAAAGCTTATGTAGACTCTACGGTTAATCGCAGTTTCATCTACATCTACTTGGATTCGAAACCTCTGAAGAAAGATGGGAGACATTTCGAATTGACTTTAACAGGTGAACGCGGTTATAAGTTCAAGAGGGTGGGCATCGTTTCAACGATGGTCATGAACTTGAAAGATATTATTTGTTTGTTGAATCTTAAAATTATCGACGACCCTCCTTTCGAGGTGTTCAAAGATGACTCTATATCTTTCATGATAGAAACACGCTCGACGACGATGCCTCAGATTTTACACGTCGAATTAGGTTTTACTTACATTTAGATATAATGAACCGTTTCTTCGTCGTAAGAGACATTCGCACCTTACATCATGTCGACGAAGGTCACGGAGGATATCATAAAAGCGAGTAAGATTATTAAACGAAAGTATAAGCAACTACGTGATGCCCGGCACGAGTCGGAGCACGTAGCGAATGAAACGTTCAAACCTATCACGGAACCTCTAAACAAGATGGTGAAGGCGCTCGCCGAACCCGAACCCGAAGCCCCGCACGAGAGATCGCAGAGTAACCATCTATTGGATACTTATCTTTATTCGTCTCATACGCATTCTGATAAGACATATGGGGTACGTCATGAAGGCGACTCTACCAAGCTCGGAGATACGCCTATCGTATTCGACGGGAAAGACGGAACAATACTTCTCAACAATAAGACGGTACCGTATACTCGAGGACTATTAGAAGTACTCTTCAGAAGAGCACCTGCGCATTATACTAAGGATGATCTGAAAGTATACAAGTCTATGCTCGAAGAAACGAACGCACATCGGTTGAGAAACGACCCTTACGCTCGTATCAAGATGCGGGCGGGATCAAAGTATTCGCTAATCATCAAACCTATGTTTGAAGAGGAGCTCGAGGGTGAAGGTTTATACAAGATGGCGACGGGATGAGGCGTCGATTATACCTATTGGGACGATCCTAACGAATTGGTTTGATCGATTACGACTCTTGCACGCATCTACCGAGGCTGGACATTCCGCTCACCATAACGAGATCGTTTCTATCATCGAGGAATTACGCGAGGCGGGAATCATCGTATAAAGACATTCAACTCTTCGATATTTTATCATAATCATGTCCAGTGTCAAGTGGGAGATTGCGCGCGAACTTCATCGTCCGGCAAGACGACGATTCCCTCGATGACATGTTAGCGTACGAGGCTTGAACAAGCTCCTTCAGGCCGATCTGGTAGAGATGATACCCTACTCTGGTTCGAATAAGGGATTCAAGTACCTTCTCACCGTCATCGACGTGTATTCCAAGAGGGCTTGGGCCGCACCCGTCAAGACTAAGACGGGTAAGAACGTCAGCGTTGCAATGGCTCTCCTCCTCGACAAGGTAGGTTTACCTCGTGTACGTCACCTTCAAACGGATAACGGGTCGGAGTTTTACAACGCAGAATTCAAAACACTCATGAGGTGAAAGAGGATCAATCATTATTCTACATACAGCAACGTCAAGGCTAGCGTCGTTGAACGATTTAATCGCACTCTCAAGAACATGATGTGGAGGAGGTTCACTGCTAAAGGATCGTATCGATGGATCGATATGATCGACTCCTTACTGGACGAATACAACCGTACGGTGCACTCAACCATAAAGATGAGACCTATAGACGTCAAGGACGATAGACTTTTACATACAGTCTATAAACGTTTCAAGAGCTCAGATTCCACGCCGAACGTATATAAAGTGGGCGATATAGTCCGTATCAGCAAGTATAAGGACGTTTTAGAAAAGGGTTATACCGCAAACTGGTCGACTGAACTGTTTAAAATACGCAAGGTGGTCGAGACTAATCCCAGGACCTTCCTACTCGAAGATATGAAAGGTAACCCTATCACGGGCGGTTTCTACGCTAAGGAACTTAGAAAGACTTCGTTTCCTGACGTCTACCTCGTGGAGAAGATAGTCAGACGTTCCGGAAATAGAGCGTACGTCAAATGGTTAGGGTTCGACTTGACACACAATTCGTGGATCGATGCGAAGGATATAGAGGGGGGCGAGGGTATGTTCACCCCTCCATCCCGAGCATATAAAGCGACCGGGAGGTAGGGAGACGCATCTCATTCGAAATGTTTAGACGGTTGGGTTATCGTCTGGAGGACATGAGTGAAATTAAGATCTCAGACAGCAGCTTGGAATACTACATCGCGAGAGCCGAGAAGGGTTACAGCGAGTGTTGCGACTCTTCGGTGCACTGGCTCGGATGCCATAATCCGGGAATGTACGAGGCGAGTCAGTCGGTCGAGAACTGTTCAACATCATGTTCCGTCTACAAGCTGAAGGAAGGGGACGAGCCGCAAATTCTCAGCGAAGACGCTCCCCTGCTCGACGAAGACGCTTTGTGCATCGAGCTGGATCGGATCGAGCGGGAGGAACTCGACCGCGTCAAAAGCATCTCTGAACTCGAAAAGTATCGGGCCTACAACGTTCGTCTCCTGGAAGGAGACGAAGAGATCAGCGAGCCGGAGGACGAGCCAAACATCGTGACGCTGGACTATGAGGTCAAAGTACGTCTTCCAGGTAAAAACTTTGGCGCGAGATACAGAAGTCGGTTTAACGCGTCGCAGCGCGGACTGATCTATCTAGGCGACGACAAATACGAACTTTTCAAGTGGTGAAAGACTATATGTATGTGTATGTTGAAAAGACTAAGACTATACATGAAAGAATCTTGTACTGAATATATATGTATCAATGTAATATTAAGAATATACTAGGTTTAAAAAAACTGTACTATTTATTTAGGGAGGGGAATAATACTTGTCATATCCTTAATTCCCAATCTTTGCTAGGACTGACCGTCAGGGTTTGAGAGAGAATATACTTGTCATATCCCGAGCCGCCCTCCCAAACCCTACTACATCACGATGATGGAAAAGAGAGAGAGAGAGGGATAACCCTTAAAAAATAGTCTCCCCCTCCACCCCTCACCCAGGTGCTCCATCAACCCTCCTCCATACCGAAAAGACTAAGACTTTGAGAGAGTGAGAATTTTGTACTGAATAAATGTATCAATGTAATATTTAACCTTAATTCCCGATCTTTGTCAGGACTGAGGATTGAAGTCAGACCATCAGGGTGTTTTGGCAATCATCTTGAGCAGGACTAAGGATTGCAAACATACAGAAGATATTTAACCTTAATTCCTAATCTTTTGTCAGGGAGAGAGTGAGGGATTGAAAAGACTATATGTATGCGTACGTTGAAAGACTAAGACTATGCATGAAAGAATCTTTGAGAGAGAGAGAGAATTTTGTACTGAATATATGTAACAATGTAATATTAAGAATATACTAGGTGAATAATACTTGTCATATCCTTAATTCCTAATCTTTGCTAGGACTGACCATCAGGGTTTGAGGGGGAATATACTTGTCATATCCCCAGGTCCACAAGCTGCCCTCCCGCGTAGGAATTGGGAAGTGAACCCGCATTTGTGTGGAGGTAGAGCGGATACTTCGACGGAGAAAAAGCACCCAGGCCGTGAGACAACCCGCATTTGCCGCACAAAAAAAAAGTCTCCCCCCGCCCCCTCTCAGCCAGCCAGGTGCTTCAACCCCCACCCACTCCCTTACCTCACATCACCATATCTATCTCAACCCTCCCACATCCAATTATGCAAATGAGTCTCACCGTATTCTCACTTTACCCACCGTACCAAAAAAATAGTCTCCCACTCCACCCCGCACCCAGGTGCTCCATCACCCCATCCCCCCCTCCTACACAGTTCACATCAACATATCTATCTCAACCCTTCTCATCCCTGGATTATGCAAATGAGCGCCACAGAAAGCCATATTTACCCTTACTTACCTGCCACACACTATTAGAATATATTAGCTCTTGTATTCATCGTGTTAATCATATGTAGAGTATTTTGAGTGTAAGTGTTAAACAGGATGTCTAACACGCTACAGTAATATATGAATGCGATAGTAAACCACAGTTATTTAGGCCAATATTATTTATATTAATTTGAGGTCAGGCACAAACAAAACTTATTTATCCTTTTATTCCACTTCAAAAAATTAATGTTCATATCACTTTCACAAAAGCTTTAACGCTTCAAAATGAAGACCGTCGAATTTAAGCCATGTGATTGATCATAATGGAAACAAGCTTTTTTTAATAGTAGAGCACCCACGCAGTGGATAAAATATATTTTATTCAATTATATATTTCGAAATACGATAAATAATCATAAAATAATTTATTATATATAAAAATTATAAATATTTTCTCTTTTCCAAGTAAATACTTTGCTTGCATTAAAAGGTATTACACTATACGACACAAAATAGATAACCTTCCAAAACGATGAATAAGTACTTTTAATTATGCTTAAAATATTGTTTTGGATTGGGCAAAAAGAAGTAATTAAAAGTTATAAGAGAGAGTGAGAAAATTTTAGCTTACGTTATTTTAAATGTAAAATATAATACGTAATTAAAAAAGTTACATCCATAACAAAACAGTAATATTTTACAAGTTTTGACAACCCAAAACCTAAACATATGATTTTTGAACTGTCATCCAGGTAAAAACATATCATGAATAGACTATCTATAAAACTATTAAATAACTTTACTTATTAATATGAAAGTAATTTTAGTAAGTTTATTTGCAAATATATACCTTCATAACCAGTGGTGTGGAGTATTTCAAGGATGAGCATAGTTTGTTCAAATCCATAACTATGAACTGTGCTTAACCACCACGTCCCCGTTTGACTAATCACAGATAATTTACTCTCCTTATACGGGGGGGGGGGGGGGGGGCAGAAACAATTAGACTACTAGTAGGACGAAAATTAACACTTTTATTGAAAAGTATATATTTACTAGCTAGATAATGTAGCATGTCAATCAGATAGATTGGAAAGCTACAATCAAAATATTCAATAGTTTAATGATTTATGCAATAAAGAACCTAGATTTACATTTTTTGAGTCCACTCCGAAGATGCAGTCTAAATAAATTACGTTTCTCCCTACATGCAAACACGTGGTTTGTCAAAAAATATTATCTTTTGATAAATACTGGAGTTGATACCAAAGAAGAGGACGGATATTATCATAGTTATGAATAAAATACTTTAACGCATTGCTATTCCCATTAGATGATTTCAGATAATTTTATATACGCTTGCCATGCTGTTGACAAGAAAAATAGTAAAATACCACAAATTCTTAAAAAATGATAGCGGATTTTAAATAACATGATTAAAACAAATATATTTGAATATATAATGCTTTGGTGTTTACTCACCTCTTCAAGATGTCTATAGATTTATTTTCACACATTTGAAGCACGAAACTATTCAATGATGGCCGCCACACGTGCTATCATAACGAGATCAGTTGGGAGAAAAGATGCGTCCGTGCATCGACGCAAAGACCTGCGGCTCATCAACGACCCTGGTGGTAAACCAAGGAAACTTGTTCCTCCCCTCTCCCCGCAAAGGGATTCTTTCTTGTTAATTTCTCTTTCTCCCCACCTTCGCTTGCCTCTCCCGTTTCTATGGTCTTATGTTTATCGTCCTTTCCGCTTTCTTTTATTCGTGTTAGGTTGGGAACT